>JAQFXM010004355.1:0-17366 GCA_034693345.1 Entomobrya multifasciata | reverse complement strand
CAAATGACCCCAATAAATATTATTTATCATATTGATACTTTTTTATAGCATTACAATGCTCTGGTTTTTGATTGCACAAGTGTATTTACATAGAACCGTCTTTCCATCAAAGAACGTGGATCCGTTTTTTACGTGTTTTTAGCTCGTCAAATTGATTTTAGTTTAGCTACTTTGAACTTACTTTCTATGAGTGTGATATAATACCCGATATTTTGCTACATTTATCTTCCTGCATTGGTTAATGATCAGTATGAAAATATCATTTATAGTAACATTTAACATGGTAGCATCATTTCCTTAAATTCTCCAAGTTTTGAACTCGTCTCATCCTAATATTATAACTATCAACATTCATGAAGTAACGGCCGTTGGAAGAAATGTGCTGAATAATTCCGAAAGATTTTTTTACCGGCATTGCAATCACAATACTATATAAATCATTTCAGAAAATCAGAACTTTTTGTTGTGATATTTACATTTTTTGCATTTTCCCTGCTGGTCATTAACTTTATTTATGTGTTGTGCTGTTCAATCTACGAGAAATCGGTTGTAATTCTACAACTGTGGAAATTTGCTTTGGTTGAGTAAATTAATTAGGAGTTGTAGCAAATTGTCAATTCCAGCTTTGAATCTGGGAATTTTAGATAACGAAATCAAAATGAATTGTTTCCATTCTGTTATAGTCAATACTGTTAACCTTATGGTTTTCATTAATAAGTTATTTTAAAATATCAGTATGAATAAACTAAATTTGGGATACACATAATAATACCAAGATAATATGCTAATAAACTGACTATTTAAGGTTACTAGTCAGAAAACTGAAAAAAGATTAAAGCTTAATCTGTCTTCAAGTAAAAAGAAAATATGTATTACTATTTAAATATTGTGCTATAGATACATGATTTAGACGTATAATTGAAGTACAATACTTTGAGTCTGAAGTTATTAAAGTTTTTGTGTTTTAACAAAAAAATAGGTTTCTAGGTATTATAATTTTCTTCGGTTTTAGAATTATTTTAAATTGTTCGTGTTTTACTACTTGCATTTTTATATTCTAATGGTATTTTTTTCAAATAATGTCCATTCCCCTGGTCTTATTTATTTTCTATTTTGATAGCTTTGAGAAATTGCCGTCTTCAGCTTATTGAGTGCATAACATGGTAATTGATAAGGTTGCATTTTTGTATGAAGTGGCATTACGTTCTTACTGTGTACATGCTGAAAAAAGTACAGCAAGCTAATAAATGAAACTAAAATTTACGTGTTCCCAAAGCGTTAAAAACTGGGAAAATAATTTTGGACAAAAATGAACAAAAAAATGTGTATATAATAAGCATAACAATCTTGTCATCTTGTAAAGAAAAGAAACCTGATAGTAAATTCCACCCACAATTCATTTGTGCACTGTTTGTTAGACTTGTAGATGTTTCAAAGATATCAGTACTAACAACCTCCCAAGTTTCTGTAGTGGTGAATGAAGCATTACAACTCATTTGAAAGTAGATGGAATTAGGATCGGGTCCAAATGACAGAATTGTGTTAGTTCGTGCTTTTCCATCCCTAGCGTATGTTGGACGAGCCCACATATCATTAGAATCAGCCCAATGTTTGCCTTCAATAAACTGTGAAATCCACTTATTTTCAGAGCAATCGGGCTCATAATAAACTATCATTGAATTGTGATGTGAGTCAATAGACCATAGATCTCTATAGTTTTGCACGAAATTTGGAACGTTAACACAAGAACATACGTTTTTGTACCTTTGCAAGACAACAACATGATAATAATAGTATCTTCGAAAAGTTGTTATATCAATATTTAACTGATTACCACCTTCGTTATCGTCACAAACATGAAATGATTTAATCCAGATTCTGTCAAATCAGAAAGTAGAATTATAATTTTGACTTAAACTTTTAATTTTGTATACTGAAATATTATTTGACTTACTTATCATCCGGTAATTTTATTTCTCCTGGAGTATACTTGTGGCTATCAGCAAAACTGCAATTCGCGTGATTATACGTAATAAAACATGTGTCCGTTTTTATAGAATTCACAAAGGAAAGATTACTATCAGGAATGTTGATACAGCTTTCGGTTGAATTACTTTGCCACATTAATCCTGTTTTAGATTGCAAATGCATTTCAAAAACTGTTCCTTTAAGTTAATAAAGATAAGGAAATGATTCGCTAGAATTATTAGAATTTTTACCTGTAAAATATTGGCTGCGATAAAGTTGAATATCTACTCCATACGCAGCCGAAATAAGTAAAAGGTTTAAAAAATATAAACAATTGAAACTTATACATTTCGCTGCCATATTTTACACTTGGGTTTCCAATTTATTTGCAATAATTGTACATGCAATTTTTACAAAAATAGTTTAAAAAAATGTCAATTTTATTAGCTTTAGCTAGAAAGTAAAACATGACTGTGCTTAAATGCTTTATCAAATGTTCTTTAGGTTGACACTTTAGCTTTACAAAAAAATTGTTTAGCGGATGTACAAAACTAAGATAACTAAATGACTACAAGCTTGCATAAATAAGGAAACAGGATGTGACAAAATGATAGGAAAACATGTATATTTATTATAACGTATTTAAGTTCACAGGGCGTACATGATACATTTCACGTATATGACTGAATTATTATGAAGTGACCCCAAACAGAATTCTTGTAATAAATAAGAAATGTTATCATGAACTTATTTTTTAAAAAATGTATCCATTTCTTTCGAATGTTTATTAAAACATGAAATATATATAGTTCACCGACTATTTTTTTTACAAATCTATGTACCTAATACAAAAATATAACCAACCGTACATAAATAAAACGAATTGATATCCATCAAAATGCAACTATGAAATAATGTAGCTTTCATTTTGTCCATAGGATAGCAATATTAGGTTGACTAGCTTAAGCCGGCATTAACATTTTGTGTCCCAGGCCCCGATAGAGCATGCATGCGTGAGCTCACCCAATACGGTACGGTATTATCTAGCAAATAAAAACTGCCATTGGGAGGCATCAATCTTTTATTCCGCTCTTTTCTTTAATAATTTAAGATCGTTTAATTAAAACAAAAAGGTAAGTTTTGTGTTGTGGGCGAGTGGCTATTTGGCAGAACAAATTTTGAGTAATTGTTTAAATCCGTTTTTGCTTTGATGCCTTTTCAGTTAACAGTCAATTTACTAGTAATTGGTGGAATTTTAAAGGGCATCAGCTAATAAAATAAAATGGGGATTTGACTGAAAGTTGAATTTCTGATATAATTCAAGTATTCTGAACAAAGTTATCCAAACTATTTGACGGTTTTATAACGGGAAAGAGTTTTAAATTCTAATCAAAAATAGAAACATTTGTCAAATATGAGACACGGATGATAATTAGAGTGAAGCAGTATGTGTGTGCAATGCATTTCTCTGCCTATCTAAACTCCACCTACTACGCTCTGATGGGTCTGTTCCCCCTTAAGGGAATGTAATGGGACTTTCACATATTTTCCACACAAAAGCTTTCTTCATGCATATTTCTACTATATTGGTGTTTTATTGGTTCAGTTACACAGCGAATAAATTTACAAACATCGTTTAAACAACAATAGAATCGTTGTGGCACTGGTACAAAACACAAAAATATATGAAATACTTTACAATTACAATGAATAATCTTTAAATTAATTTGATGTGAATTTTCCTCAAACTAAGTAAATATAGGCGAAAAATTCAAAAGTCGTGATTTTAACAATGTTCATGAAGAAATCTTACATTACATAGTTATCATTCATCTATATATCAACATAAATTGTTTCACTTTTCATACACTGGGACAGAGTATATGTATTGGTAAATGTCAACGTTTCAAATATTATGAAATTGGTTTTAATTTTACTGAAGATTCAAATGTAAAGCACACATTCGATAAAGTCTATTTGATAAAGTTACTTAATTCAACAGTTTTATTTACTTTTAATCATTCAGTCAACATTATTTACTTTTATGCACTATTTTTTGTAAAAGACGTTTTCTGTACTGCTACTGTACCGTTATCGTGTTGTAGGACAGTTTCCAGTCTGCTGGTCACCTGAATTTATACCTTGTAATAACACAATCTCAATGGTAAATACCACATTTAAAATGCTCAACATAAATGGTTTGGTCACAGTAAAACATCCCACACCAGTAAACCCAAGTTTTGGCCCGACATTGACTTTCTTGTCGAGTTTAGCCATCTAAAAGTAGAGTATGTGGATTTAAATACGTTTTGTCTTTCTTTTCATATAATAAAATTGAAGATGATCGTTTGAAGAATAAAACTCACAGCACCGCCGTAAAGTTCCACAGGACATCGCATTACGATTTCCCGAGTTTTATGTGCATACTCGTTGACCCTTGCCATGAAAAGTGAAAGTAGAAATATTCTCACAATTATGTGGAGAAATGACCATGGGCTGTATATAGAATGTACAATGCTGTGACTGGTGAAAGCTGGGTTAAGGGTATTCAGAAGCTGTATTGAAAAATAAATCAAATTAAACTGTTGTCAGTCAAACCTTTTACTTTTTGAATTGTTAGTTGTTAAAATGTTTGTACCTGCATACAAAAAAAGTAAATGTTAATCGTGTATGATACGAAGACGACCGGTGAGAAAAAATTGTTCATGGCATTTAGTATTTCACAAAGTGAGTCATGATCTTTAGCGAGCAAGTTCCAAGACTGTCGTTCCCGATCTTTCCATAATTTAAAAAAACAACAATTTATTCTGTTTTAAAATGTTTATATAAAGAGTTTAATCGAATGAGCTCACCCAATTCGGTACCAAAATATGTATCAAGATTATCTAAAGTCAGGATTGGAGTAAGAAGCGCTTCTTCAGCCGTTTTGTACAAGGCATTAAACTTGAAATACAACGCCCTTGCAAACAACGACATAAGGACATCAACGTAGTTACCTCCGTACAACACAAACTTGTGATTCAGAAATGCTAGAACAGCCAAAATGGGGTGACTTCCTAGAACCCGACTCCAATACGGGTGTGCTCGCCAGTAATACATTTGGATGACAGAAAATTTTCCCTTTTCTTCACCGTACTTAACCGTGTGACCATTTATATCATCAAATATCACAAAATATTCCATGTGCAAAGCAGCATTTTCCAAGCATGTCGACAAGAACATGATAACACTTATTACAACAATGGTGAAGTGCAAAGTTTTGTCCTTTTGGGTGTAAGTTAAGCTCAGACTACAGTTAGTCCAGACTTTGAAAATTTTGACAAAGAGATCACGGCGATAAAGGAAATATGAGTATACGAATAGACCCCAAGATGCAAAAATCGGGTTTCTTATGCATTCTGCAATTTCAGAGGCGTTACGCTTTTGTCGGC
The DNA here is from genome assembly GCA_034693345.1 of Entomobrya multifasciata. NCBI lineage: Eukaryota > Metazoa > Arthropoda > Collembola > Entomobryomorpha > Entomobryidae > Entomobrya > Entomobrya multifasciata. The sequence continues at coordinate 11,967 of JAQFXM010004355.1, read as the reverse complement.
GAATAGCGTCATCAATCGCAAGCAGTGTGTTCAACGCCAGAAGAATAATGCAGAAAAGACTTGTGAGTCCAGCAAAGCTGAAAAATCTACAATAACAATATGTTAATAATTAAGAGTAAAAGATACATTCATTAATTACCTTTTGCCTGACAATTTAAAAAAATCTAACCTGCTATTCAAGTCCTTGTAAGACCTTTTAAATACTCCAGTAATTGGAATAAGTCCCAAACATCGTCCTAAAATTAAGAAGCCTTTGAATTTTCTGAAAAGATCGCTGTCGATTTTTGCCAATTGCAACTGGCTTTCTGGATAAAGCTTGGACTGGGTTCCATTGAGGGCCTCAAATATTCTAGATGAGTTGTTGGAAATTATACTTTTTGTACTTGTGGCAGATTTTTTATTTTTTGAAGCTTCCATCTTTGAAACTTCCTGTCAAATATTTGTGTTTGCTAATATGCTCTAGATACAACGTTTCCTTTGTCTTGTAGCCAAAAATAAACTATTCAAGGTCACAACGAGTGAATTTTCGTCGTTTTAGTGCACACCTATTTTATTCAAGATCAATTCTTAAAGAATGAACTGTTTTGTGAGTACAGAAAAAATCCTGTACTTCTTTACAAAATTAAGTAATCGTTAACTCATCTTGAATTACAATAACGGTTGTTTCGTTTTCCCTTGACATGCCAAACCTTTCACCGCAATAAATGGAATCATCATGCCCATGCATCAGTAAAAGCTTAATAAATTCTGTTCAAACAGTTTCATCGTTCAATTCCACAGCTCATATTGGGGGTATTCATTCGCCTGTACGTTAAAACGTTAAGGCATTAAAATGCGTTATTCGTTAAAAAGTTTAACACTTTAACGCGACATGTTAAAGGCCTCTGTTAAAGCACTGTAGGTTTCTTATGAGGCCTCACTTAACTCATACGTTAAAATTTTAACGCACCCCAGAGCATGTATTTCGTGATGTGTTATCAGTTAATCCGCAATGGCCCATATGATTTCTGATCAACAAAACTTACATATTACAAGAAAGTTGCGAAAAAATATATTAAAATGTACTTTTGAATACTGACTTTAATTTGTGTGTGATAAATAATTATGCAGTTCATTTTTTATTAACTTAATTGCTTCATGAAGTGGGAAAAAGTGAAAAATTATATATTGTAGCTGCGAACTCAGAATATTAAAGTTTTTTTTAATTTTCAGCTCCATACATTTTTAATTAGTTGTCCTATAATTTTCGAATGATACTTCTTGTAAATTGTTTAAATATTTCGATATTTACCGAAAATCAGTTAAAGTATAACTTAATTGGAGAATTGTGCGTTCAAGCTACTAGAAAATTATACTGTTAAATATTAAAATTTTAACGAAATAACGCCATAATGCCTGAATATTTTAAGGCGAATGAATACCCCCATTATTTGTATGTATTGTTTTAATATGCTTTAAAATATTCACGCAATAAATATAACCATAGTGTATGAAACCAACCAAACAAAAATTTTATTCTCTGGAAACTTCTGAACTGTTACAAGATACATGTGAGCAGAGCAATTTGCAAGCTCCCAGGTCAAATCCAAACTTGCATGATATAAAGGTATTCTCACGGATACATCTAACTTAGATTTACGTTGTTTCCAATTGAAAAGTACTTGAGTTATAACTGCCAAATTTGATAAAATTGAAATTCTGGAAAATGAAAGTCGAGTAAAATGGATTACGTAAAAAGCTATGAAATGGCCACCCAATACGGCGGATTTTCCAGGCATAATTTCCGAACCGTTGAATAACAAAATGCTCGAATAAGACATTATAAAATTTATACTGTAAAACTTATGGAATCGATGGGATTCTCTTTTATGCTTTGAAACATGTACGTACATGTATGTACATATTAAACTAGAAAACAGACTTTAATTCATGCCTGATTCAAAATTAAATACTTTTCCAAAAGCTGCACGTCCTACATTCTGTTGTAAACAAAAAACACTGTGTATATACTGGAATTTTTTGACACGCTCAAAATAGTTTTCACCAACAACTGTTTAGTAATGAAATATTTATAGATATTTTTGAATGCAAAAATGGATGTTTTTACTTAAGTAGCAAATTTCGGTGAACAACATGCCTCAACAAACACAAAACCAGTTTTATTTTTATCTACAACAAAAATATTTTTTAAGGAAATCATGGCTGATATCACTCGTGCAGTCAATGCAACCTCGCATATATTTTAACAAAACTGAAACTTACATAGCGTAACCGATATTATACCTCACGCCTCCTGTATCTTACTCCGATTAACTTAACATTTATAGTAGCCGATTACATTTACACGTGCAGACAATTTTATTTTTGTGAAGTTATGTGTCAACAGAAAAAAGTACAGTGGCAGGAACCAATTTGTCACTTTAATTAAGGGGAGCACTTTTATGTAGCTACAGCTTTTTAAATGTTTTTTTTATTAAATGATAAATTCTTAAACGTTAACAATTATCGTAAACACGGTTTTTATTACATTAAAAATAGCAGGAACAGCAGCAGTAACTAAAAAAAGATAGTTTAAAATTGACAAAAGTTTACATATTTATATTTTGCTCTATTATATTTTAATAATATAACACTAGCCATCTCTTGTATAGTTTCTTAATAATTGTTTGACATGTGTTTGAGATATTTTGCTCACAGCTACAAAGACAAACGTTTACGTACGGAGTTTTTGTATCCACCCTACTATTATTCAAACCATCGAATGCGGTAAAATAATTTATAGAAATATGTACATATTCCGCACTCACATATTCCGTACGTATTCCGTACAAATTATCACTCCGCACTTCAGTGGAGGATTTATGCTACCATGGTAGCGTAAATACGCTACCAGAAATAAATAAATTTAAAAATAAGGTAGTGTATTTACGCTACCTTAACTTTCCAAATGATGCATATATAACTGGAAAAAAGTGGTTTTTGCTTAATTTCTTCAGTGAAATTTGAAGCAAAATGTTTTAAAATACGCCTATCCGATAAAGCAAAATATTCTGATGCTTTTCATGAAAATCTCATAAAAATTGACCAATTGTAATTTTTGCAATTAATTTAAAAGCTTTTTGATTTGTAAATTCTATACAAAAAATTGTTAACGGCGGATTTTTTTTTGATTTTTTCACAATAATTGTAGAAATTTTAGTACTTTAAATTTATGATTTCAAAAGTTTCCCCTTTTTGAAAATTCATACAGAAAGATTTGAAAAACCGCGGATTTAGTGCTAAAATTTAGATTTTTTTCTGTATTATCCCCTTAAATTTAAATAAATAAACAAGAAGGAAAACAAAGAAAAAATGCAGGAAAGGTGGTATTGAAGCTGTTATCAGAAGTCCCTGTTTTGAAATGTGTTGAAGACAAAAGAGAATCCAAAAAATAGAGATAAGTGTAATTTGCATGAGATTTCTTTAGAGATAATTTTTTAAAATCTATTCGAACTCTCATGGAAAGGTTAAGCGCGGAGTGATAATACTTTGCAGGACATTTTAGGTAAACATGTTTGTTTTCTTGGAAACTCCTTCACCTTTTAGCTGTTTGAAAACAATTTTTTCAAACAAACAATCTTAATTGTTTTCTCTCATGGTAAACCAGGTAAAGAAATATTTACGCTTGATGTAAATCCCCCTTCTTTAGTTTTCAATACCAAAAATATTGTACGCTGTATAATAAACCGTAATAAACTTGGCACTCGGTCCCTATCCATTTTGTGGAACGAGCCAACTTTAAGTGAAATAGGGTGACAGCTTAGGTAAAATTTTCGAGTCCATTTCCCCCAAAAATCTGGTTGTTTTATATGCATTAACACTTTACTTGAAATCATTAACGATCGACTACCCATATCAAGAATAAAACAAACTACCGATATTGTAGTTATCAACATCATTATAAGTACAAACATAAACTTTCCCGTCATAACATCCCTAAAAACAAGTATTGAATACAAAAGAGAAATCGCAATAAGAGATCCTGAAAATTCTACTATCGGCCATACCAATGACTTGTAGCATTCATTGCAAATCACAGCAAAAAATTGAACTTTTCTGTAGCATAAAGCCAAAGCTAGATCATCACTTCGGTAAAACCTGCAATGAGTATTGACTTGCTGTACTATCAATTGGACAAGTTTTTGAAGGTCTCTGATATTATCTGTTAATTCTTTCACTGTCACTAAACAAGACACAATAACCAATGGTGATGAAGCTGCAAATGGTATCATAAATATCACAAACAGCATTAAGACCGAAATTTTAAATTGTATTGTCCCGCAGGGTCCCACGATGTATACAAATAAATGATTTTCATACAGACATGGGTACATAAAGATAAATGCAGGTATTAAAAATAAAAATGACACAATTAATATGATTGAAAGCACTAGAGCAAGATGCACTATCAGATTATTATTTGCACGAACTCTATGATTCGTTTTGACTAAACCGTTTGGAAAGGTATACATTGAATTTATCAAATAACAAAACTCATGACTGCAATTATAATTTGATATTAGAATGGCAGCTCCAGAATACGAAATAATGGCCATAAATCCGTGAAACAGTATAACGATTAAATTTTGACCGTTAGTCCGAAAAATAGATTCTATAAACTGAAATACAGATAAAATAATAAGTAATATATACGCTGTGCTCCAAATTATCTTGCTTCTGCTAGTTTTTTTTGTAGTGGTAGCTTTTCGTGTATGAACAAATTTAATGGAGAGTAAGTTAGGGGCTAGTTTGTGACTTAGTGAGGTCAATATATAAATCAAATCCAGTAGTCCTTTGGACGGCATTACCACTCGTTTTAGAGTTATATTGTTTTATAGTTAACCCGTAAAAATTCTTGTACAATATTTTGTGCTTTAGTACCAATACGGGTGAATGTTTGCTGTTTTTTTTTGTTTAACTTTTTATAATTTGGATAAATTGGTTGAATAAATGGTTTAAGCACAAATAAAACAAAACTAAAATCCAGCAAATTTAACTATGATGTAACTTTGATCAGATACATGTTTACGAAATGTCTATGACAGAAGAAGATTTTATTTTTTGATATATTTATTATCATGAAGCGACTTTAAGTAATATACTTATCCGATTAAGTTAGTCGACAAAGTTACAATAACAGTTTACGCAACATGTTCAAATATCTGGGTCAGCATATTTGCTTATACAAGTTACTAAGTTATTTTCAGAAATAAGTAAATACGATTAAGAGATGGATTTAACACAAACATTAACTTTAGTTGACACGTGTTTTCATGACGCTATGAAAAATTTGTTGTCATTATTCATTTACTTTTGAATTAAATATAAATTTTTGTTTACATGGATATAACATATTTGCGAAACAATTATATTTAGTTGATATTATTTGCTTTCAGCGTGACGGCAAGATACTAAAATTAGAAACTTTGCGTGGTTATTTTTATTTGAAATGATTTGTGCGATTATGGCATATAGATAAACCATTGATCAAAGACATTTAGAAAAAAACATAGTGATATACTTGAAAGCCTCTTAAATTTGGTCGATATTTTATTAATTTTCTTGAATTTGGCTCAGAATCGACAAGTGACAGTTATAAAAAGAGATGGTTGTATAACTTTTTCTGGTATTAGCTTAGGAACCATTTGAAATAAAACGGTAAAGTCATGGCGTAACCGCATGTTCAGATAAACCTGTATCTGTAATTATGTAAAATTTACAAAACGGTTTGGTAAAATAAGTTAATTATTACTGACCTGATACTGTACCAAATCTAAAACCTTAAAGTGAACCATATTATATTTTCTTATAATTACTATTAGTACATTTGTTTAGGATAAACCTATGCGTAAGGATTATGAGAAAGAGGCACAAAATATCATGATAATTACATTTTGTGCAAGTTTACTTTCTTTCGTTTTCAAAACATAACAAACTTCTAAAACTAAGCTTTCTTTTAGTGTACATTTTATGAAGTGAACCTAATTGTAACTCAATGGGATGTCAACTTTGAACAATTTTTTTTTGTTTTAATGATAATTTGATATACTTTGTCTAGAATAAGGAAAGAACTACACATTTATTATCTTGATTCAAATTATTCCTGATTTCATAACAAGCTACTGTTAATGTTCTCATTTCTGCAAGTTTTAAATATCCGGAAAGAAGTTCTCAAAGATAAGGAAAGCATGAACATGAACTATTACTGCTGCATGGAAGAAATCAAACTTTGGAAAAATAACGCATTAGTAAAATTTGTTACAGAATAACAAAACTTGAAGTTGACGGTAAGATATTGCAAGCCTATCAAAAATTCACATTTCAATTTTTCATCTTGTCATTTTATTGACCAGTTTAAAACTGATTTCTGTTGTTGTACATTTCCCATTATTCCGTTTATTGCCATTTAAATCCTTAAACATATATATTTTTACATTGTATTCCAAAACAGGAACAACTTTTACAGAAAAATTTTCCCAACGAAAAATTCCAACCAAAATATTATCAAACAAGTCAACAAACACAAAGCCCACAAGACAAAAACTTTCAATGTTTTCCCATATATACCCAAGCTTGAAACTGTGTTTGAAGTCTCTTTCAAAATATGAGTTGAACTTTTTACTCTACCCCTATTTTGAACTCGATTTGAATGTGACATCCCCAAATACTCTTCATACCATCTGCCATAAATTCCTACTTCAACAAGTGCTTGAAACCGATACGCCAACATCTTACTCTTCGGAGGAAGAAATGCAAAGTAGTAATTTCCAAGAGGAATAAGTTCTTGCCCAATATAACACTTCTTCTTATTTGATACATTTGATGCATTTTTATTCCAGTTGTTTAGCCTTTCTGCTCCTAGAACTACAAGTGGCCAGTCCGCAATAATTGCATATCTTTTTATCCTATCGTAGAGTAAAATTATTGATACTTCGAAACCAGGAACAGCTTCAGCAGAATTAATCATTTTCTTTACGACTTTTGCGTAACGATGTAGACCAACATCAGACATTAGTTGATACGCCATCTTTGTAACTGCAAGATGCGTCCTATCATTAAATAACATAGTGAAATTATGTCTTTCCAGATCTTCAACATTTGACAATAGGTCGTCTCCAGGTGGACTGATGATGGTACTTGTTACACTCCCAGAGTAAAGTGTGTTAAATACTGTTGCGCAAAACATCCATATGATCAGAAGACATGAGCTGTGAACTTTCAACTTATTAAGCTTATGCGGAATTCCAGATGATAAAAGTACTGATAAAAGGGCCAGCCATTTATCAGATCCAATGATCAAACTTATAATGATGCCTGAGGCGAAAAATAGTATCCAGAAATATTTGTCAAATGCGTTTATGAATTCTGAAAAGTTGAGTAAGTTGAGTCTTGCAAATTTAGGGACTTGACAGTAAACAAAGTTGGCATCTACTGGATTAACTTGTACAAAAGATGGTAGTTCTCTTAAATGGTTTCTGGATGGATTTCTGTAGTACAAATTCCACAAAAACAATATTCTCCGGTTAACCAAATCATTGGTTTGAACTTGGGGTAAAATAGTTGGGCATAAGTTTATTGGTCTAGAAAGGGCATAACTATTCGGATTCGAAAGTTGAGAAACCATGGTTAAATTTAAGGATTGTGCTAGTATACTTGCCAGGACGATATAAGGAGAAAATATGTATTGACGACGGTCATCGCTGAGAGAGATCGAAAAATAATCTCGAATTCTGCTATAGTTGGCTAGGGTTATGTCAATATTTATTTGTGACATCAGAAAGTGGTCTAAAATCACGGTGTTGCTAGTGCACATTTTGGGAACTTTTTTTAAACCAATAACAAATATGTGTCTTGTTTTTAAAGATATGTTGTGCAGCAACACTTATCGATGAAATAATATTCTCATGCCTGAATTATCCAGCCACAAAACTCAACCTTTCAACCATATTTTATGACAGTATGAATTGTCTATTTTGTGTACTTTTAGAGTAGCATGTTTCTTAATATTAAAGTTACACTGAAATATTACTATGGCTACTAAATTGTATTCATGATAGCAACTTAACAGTAGACTAACTTGAATGTATTTCGTACGAAAGATTATCTTCTTTTTGTGTGAATGAATATTTTGAAACTTTAATTTGGGCATTATTTTTCACCAATAAAAATACGTGTTTGCCAATGTTTATTACATCTAGCTTCGCATGTTTTGATCTCAATTACAGTTACTACACTGCGTCATCACATACTATTTTCATTCGAGTCTACTTAATTCAACTAGTTCTACCTTTTTCCCATTCAGTCACACAGTTCTTTGTAAAACTAGAAACGTTTATGTTATTTGAAAATTCTATTGAATTCTAGAATAAGAACAATTTCTATCAAATCCTGAATTGCTTTCATTTCAGCTCCGCGTTTCAAATAAATAGGGTTAAACATGTGTGTGGCCTATGTTATAAATGCCTTCCAAGAAGATGATGGGTCGATGTTTCTGTCTCAATTTTACTCAAAAGAGCGATTAATGCAATACAGTGAATTAGATTTTAAAAAGATACTTACTTTCACAAAGCCTTTTATCATATAATGTAACCAAACTATGGATAAGAAATTCAAACTTCAGAAAGTTCGTGGCATGTTTGTAATGACTTGATAATTGAATTGAAGTTTAAGTATTTTATTAATTTACTTTAATCATCAGGACCCTAATCAAAAATTTAATTTGCATTTATCTCTTATTATTATGCGAAATTAACTCAATTACAAACTTTATATTTCATAAATAACTAAAAAACTTGGATTCATTCAATTTCAAATCTTTTGACAGCGTTTACCAAGAATAATTTTGACAAATTAAATAGTTACGCTTTTTAGTAATGTATTCACACAAACGAAGAGGTTATTAGACGTTATGCAACGATTGGTAAATGTGCGAACATTCTGTTTGCTATCGTTTATAATTATCAGTACATTATGATGGTAATAAAATCGTCATATTTAAATATAATGAAATTAGGCGGAAATATCATGACAAAAAGGAATAACGTTTACGGTGGCTATCAAAATTGCGTTGTCGCTCTAATGTGTCTTTAAGTAACAAATAGTAACGAAGGAAGCTTTCCCTGTAGGTTAATGTATTATTCAATAATAGAACCACCGTTATTGTAAGACCCATGTGTAAAATATAAAGACCAATATAGTAATACAGTCAGTGTCTCAAAACGAATTTTATTTTTCTAAATGTTTTTCCGTCAATTTACACATAGTAGACAAAAAAGTCGAAAGTGTAGCAGATGTTTTTTGAAAGGATGTGCTTTAAACCAACTAGTACCCATACACCACTATATTTTTACATCTTTTTCTGAAACAGGTGCTGTATATTAAGTAAACAATTAACATTTAAAATTTCTAACCAAAATACCGTTATACACACTATCAAACACAGAGAACACAGTACAAACACCTTAAGCATTTTTCCATGAATAGCCAACTGTGCAATTTTATCTAACGCATCTTTCAAAATATGCGTGGGACTCTTAACTCGTACTCTACTTTGCACTCGTTTTGAGTGAGAAAAACCAACATACTCTTGATACCATCTTTCATAAATTCCCATTTCAACCAATACTTGAAATTGATACGCCAAACTTGCACTGTTGGGGGGCAAAAATGCAAAGTGATGATTTCCAAGAGGAATAAGCTCCTTGCCAATATAACATTTCTTTTTATTTGAAATGTTTGAAGTATTTTTATTCCATGAATTAAATTTTTCTGATCCTTGCATTATGAGGGGCCACTCCGCGGCAACCCCATATCTTCTTGTTGGATGGCAGAGTAAAATCATTAAAGCTTCAATACTAGAAACCACTTCCGCATAACGCAGCATTCTCTTGATAACTTTGATATAACTGTGTAAACCAATATCAGGCATCAGTTGATACGTAAACTTTGTAATTTCAAGATATGTTTTGTCTTGAAACAATAGGGTAAAATTACTTCTTTCAAAATCTTCGATGTTTGACAATAACTCATCTCCAGGTGGGCTTACTAAAGTGCTAGTTACGCTACCAGAGTACAATGTATTTAAAATTAATGCAATAAACATCCAAATAATGAGAACAAATGAGCTTTGAAATTTTAGCGAATTGGGTCGATGGGAAATTCCAGATGATAAAAGTACTGAAAACATGGTCAACCATTTATTAGTGCCAATGAGCAAGGTTACACTGATACCAGAAACCAATAACAGAATCCAAAAGTATTTGTCAAACGCATTAGTGAATTCTGAAAAAGAGAGTAAGTTTAGCTTTTCAGTTTTTGACACTTGACAGTAAACAAAGTTAGCATCTATGGGATTAACTTGTACGAAAGATGGTAGTTCGGTGGCATGTTTTGTGTTTTTGTAATATAAATTCCACAAGCCTTGGATTTTACGACTAACCAAATCATTGGTTTGGACTTGAGGCAATATAGTTGGACACTGACTTATTGCTCTTGTAAGACCAGAAAGTTTTGAAATTGATAATTGGGAAATTACAGTTAAGTTATTAGCTTCAGCAAGTATACCTGCAAGAACTATCAATGGCGAAAATGTAAACTGAAGACGGTCGTTGACGGAAGTACTCCAGAAGTAATCTCGAATTCTGCTATAATTTGCTAAAGTAATGTCAACTTGTGTTTGTGTTGTTGAATAGTGGTCGAAAATCAAACTGTTGCTACTACACATTTTAGATTTAAACTAAAACTTTATTTCTGCAGGAATTTTAGTAACGCGGCCGATTAATTGACAGGTTAAATGCTTATGAACATTTTCGTTGAACTTAAAAACCGGGAAATAAAACTTGCGTAAACGTTACGCTTGAATACTCGTTGCCATTGTAAATTGTAGTTTTGTCCTATTAATTCAATTTTATTTAATTTAAAATAGTCTTGTTTATAAGTTTTTTACAATACTATTTTTACTAAAAACTTTTTAATACTCGTTATTATGTAAGACGCAGGCAACCTATATACAACTTTTATTTATTCAATAAAACTATAAGTTTAAGTTTTCTAAATGTTTCTTTGTTATTCAAATAATACCACTATTAATTAACCCCGTTTGCATAAGCTCCGGAAAAAAAAGTAATTGGGGGTTCCACCCACTTTGTTTCTGATGCTTACATATTTTATGGGGTTTAGAATAAATTGCCTTTACACGTGTTTCTTTTACTTCTCAAATAATTGTTCGACTGACCAATCATTCTACTGTGCTGAAGAAAAGCTTAAAACATCTAATCAAATTATAAAGTTTTATAATTGCGACAATATAAGTGCTGCTGCAACGTCAACAAAACTTATGCCCGAATACTTGATTGAAGGTTTTAATAGTTGATAGCTATGCGTTTTAGTTTAAGAATGTGTGGGTGAAGCGCTTGATGTATAATTATAACTCGTTGTATTTTCTATGCCATGTTCACCGCCAATTTTAGTTATAGAATATATACATGTTTGATTATGGCAGCCATTTGACATTAAGATATACTGAAGTAACCCTATTCCTATAGTTTAGATTGAAATTTCGAATCATGCGTGACATTTTAATTGATCTTGATCCTTGGCATAGAAACTTTTTAAAATTAATCCTTTTATAAACCTTTATCAGAATATATCGATTAGCTTGATGGGTATCAAACATATATGTGTATAATGATAAATAATTATATTTCACCATCTCCAGGAAGAATAAAATGGTACACAATAACAAAAACAGCCCCCATAATACAAATATTTTTAGCGTTTTGCCGTAGAGTTCCGAAGTTTCAGTATATGGAGAAGTTTCTTGCAATATGCGAGCTGGAGTTTTGACTTTGATTCTATCTTGTACTCGTTCAGAGTATGCTACTGCGAGAGCCTCTCGGTTCCATCGCTCATATATTCCAGTTTGTACCA
>JAQFXM010004354.1:0-17367 GCA_034693345.1 Entomobrya multifasciata | reverse complement strand
GATGAGGTGCGACCTTACATAAGAGGGGGGTCTTTGCTATAAAAAATTTGAATTTAATTTTTTTGAAAAATTATTTTTAATTCATGTTATATGAGTTATAATTGATTACAAAATGGATTATTCATGCGGGAGGAACATTCTTATGAAAAAAATTGCAGAAAAGATCAGTTAAGAGAAAAAGCACACACACTTAATTGTCATTGCAAAAAAGTTAAAATCGCAAGGTATGTAAACCCTTAAGGGTAATATATTGTGTTATCTTATGTGAGGTTATTTGTTATGTTGTTTGTTATGATACGTTGTTATGTTAGGTTAGGTTCGGTTAGGTTCGGTTAGGTTCGGTTAGGTTCGGTTAGGTTCGGTTTAGTTCGATTCTGTTAAGTTAGTTTAGGTTAGGCTTCTAGTGCAGAACATCTTTTTTATCTACTAAAACTAGATTGGACGAGGTTTTCAAAATTCACAAAATTACATAAGAGGGGGGTCTTTATGTTTTTGGTCGCACCTCATCTAGTGTAGTGTGTATGTGCTGCCGTATGAACAGCAGAGTTGAGAGTAAGTAGGGTAAGTTAGTGCTGCTTTGTATAGCATGCATACAAAACCACGTGATTGTGCACTGGAGAGAAGAGAACACAGGAAAATTCATATTTAGACGCACTCCGTGAGCGCAATTAAAGCCTTTGTTAATATTCCCTAATTCGTTAAAAAGGACAAGATCTATGCTCAAAACTTTGCATCACTTGTTTCTACTTGGTATCTAAATAATTGTTGCATATTATTTGTGAGGCCTCGTAAATATGGAAGTAAAACAAAAACAAAGTCGAACAACCGATTTGTAAAATTAGCCAGAGTTTCAGAGATGAAAATAAAATATTCTGCTGGCATTAGATGTAAACATGTGGCATTGAGAAATAATTTTAGAGGTCCGTAATCAGCATATACGTAGTATACGCAGTAAAATTTTGTTTATATGATATTTTTCTATAAATATTTCGATGCGAATAAAATTTTTCAATGTGAAGTGCAGAAATGGATCTAGAACAATTTTTTGACCATCACCAGACAGTCTGCCTGTTAGTTAATCTAGATAATAATTAATCTGCCTCAAAGGGGCTTAAATAAGCTGCCTGGCATAATAGTGTACACTTCTGGCGTGTTAAATAAGCTCCAGGCAAGTTAAATAAATCGCCTTTTGATTAAATTAGTTAAAATTAGCATAAATTGAAGAAAGATCATTAGTATCAAAATCTGATAAACATTAATTATTATGTTTATGCATATTCATAACGTACATCTAATTTGGAAACTTTTCGTCTTCACATATCTAAATTTTATGAAGTCATTTTTTATTATAACGCAAAATAAGCTAAAAATCATAAAATCTTAATCACCGTTTAAAGTAATTAATGAAAAATATGGAACTATGCATGTATGTTCTCAAACGGCGCATTAGTTTGTACGCCTTCTATAAAAAGGCGTGTTAACTGATTCGCCTTTTAAATATGTGTACTATAAAATTAAGAGCGTAATTTTTTAATATAAAAAATCGGTTTCATATTATTATGCATTTGGTTTTGAACAAACATGCATGGTTTCATATTTTTTCATCAATTAACTTGAACAATGATTTAGATTTTATGATTCTTAGCTTATTTCGCGTTGTAATAAAAAATTACATCATCAAATTTAAATATGGGAAGGTAAAAAGTTTCTAAATTAGATTCACTTTATGAATATGCAAAAACATAATAATTAAACTTTCACAGATTTTGTTACAAAAAATCTCTCTTCAATTTTTGCTAACTTTAACTAAATTACTCAAAAGGCAATTTAAACCTGACTGGAGCTTATTGAACACGCCAGGTTGCTTATTTAGGCCACTTTGAGGCGGGTTAACTAGTTCGCCTTTTCATGTAAGGCGTGTTAACTAAGCCTAAGGATAAAGACTGCCAGAGGCCAATGCAGAGATTTTAACAACTTGTTTCTTGATGCATCGACACATAATGCAGTCGTTCGAAAAATTCCTTCTTTATGTATATTGCACAATTTAACTGAATAACCTTTAAGGGAGTTCATAATTCTTATCAAGTTATTTATAGAAAGATAGCTTGACAACTATATTTTTCGACATCCAAGGTTGATTACGGCAATCTCAAATTGCAAATTATCTCTCACAGTCACATAGTTAAACATAGTACTGACAATTCTACTAAATAATTTTTTTTAAATATAATATTTTCATTAGGTTTCACAAATTTTTATCGCCTTGCAATAATTGCAAACTTTCTAGAAAATAATCTATTGTAAGTTTTTTCGAGTTAAAAAAGTTTTAAGTAGAAATTATTCAAAATTAACATTTTAAAATTTACTCGATTTAAACCTGAGATTGGAATTATATTGCGGCCTTTCAAGTGTGCAAATTTGCGTTCAGACGACAACTAGCAACTTTTAGTCAACATTTGACCAATTAAAGATTCAGTCTAGAATTTTAATTATGCACTTACTATGATGACATTTTCTCTGATGTCGTTCATACTAAACAAAAAGCGAAGTAGCATAAGCTGCTTTATGATTTTGCCGTCTCTGTGTTTTTTTAGAAAATTTATGATTGAAGTCTTTCCAAATTTGTTACACAGGAATTTATTTGAGTGGGACCTGTACTCTTAAATCTGTGGTCTAGGAGTCAACCTCAAGTGGTGTGTTGAGTCAATCCTCTGCTATATGAGAGACCAAAAGATGTCACATGCTTTTTAAATTGGCTAACATGTTGTTTAGCCTGATACAAGAGATCACTTTGACCAATTTTCGTCATTACACTAAGTCACACATGAGCCAAATTTCTACCTCCAAACGGGAAAAAGGGGTGAAAAAGTAGCACATGACCAAAATATGTCGTTTTGTTAATGCAAAAATTTAGTCTAAAGATCAATTTGAACATTTTTGTCATTAGATTACGAGTAAAATCTGTGGGCACTGCAGTTTAAGGGTTCCACGTCATTTTTCGTTTTGAAATTGTTTACTTGTTTCATACATGTCAAAAACTTCTATTCTGGTTGATTTAAGTTCTCTTTGCAACTAAACCGACAAATACTACTTTCCCAAAAGTGTCTGCCGGAGTACATCTAGTAAACTAGGTTAAAAGTTTTCAATGGGATCGATGTATTATCAGTAGAACCATAAGATTAAATGGCCTGAGGAGGTTTTGTATTGTTTTCAAAAAATAATTGTTTGTAAAATTGATCTAATTGTCATTGTCTTAAATGATAAATAGATAGTTTTCTTGATAAATAGATAGTTTTCTTGATAAATTGAACAATTAGTCGGCTTAAACTGAATTTCGTACAAAATTTGTGATTGAGATGACGATGATTGGTTTAAAGGATTAAAGTCCATTTTTTACGCATGCATAATAAAAACTGAATTATTTAAGAAATCAATTTACTGTAACACGCAAGGCCTGCAATGCAGCATGCTATTTACATTAAAGGTGCATGGTCTTCTGACCCTCTTGCCATTATTGGGGTTTTCCATGAATGACTTCGGTGCTGATTTTTTGATTTGTCAAAAATGCACACTTTCAAGATAGTTTTACCTCTAACACAGCTTTTGAGCGAAGGTTGTTTGAAATCAATTGAATGTTCACTTATATCAAGTCAACTTGTCATTGTCATTCAAGACAAGACAATGCGACAACTCACTGAAATTATAAATTTGGAGAAACTGGCACTGGGTAAAAACCTCTTCAGGTTAAATGCTTTGCAAGTTTTGTTTGTACTGATAATATTAAAACTTTGGTTTGGATTACTTTTATGTGAAGTATCTCGCATTATTACGCGACTTCTATCTAATGAGACAAGCATGTGATTTTAATCAGTATGTTTGATACATATTAAAATTCACTTGACGCCGAATAAAATATTATTGACTTACGCATGTACGTTATAAAATGCATTTGAAAAGTTTAAGGTAAAGTTTAAATTTAAGGATTATTTTTCATGCTTGTTCTAGTGGACTTTGTTACTTTTGCAAATACTTAAGTGAGTATTAGGTGTGTAAACTGTAATCAAGCATTGATTTAAGTTCTACTTTGTAGTACCATGTCGATTCTAGGTATGCGAAATGCAACGGTGAAAGGAGATTCGGTTAACCAACAAAGCTAGTAAAAAAATAAAAGCTTTCCGAAAAACGCACATAACGTTAAAGGCAGCCAAATGACTACACCACAATAGATAACTATAAAACTGTGAACTTAAATCTTTTATTCTTTTAACTTAGATTTGAGTTCGCAAATGAATTTTACGCTACATTAAACCCTATGTGGTGAATGGTAAGCAATCAGAGTTTGATTTGTGCTAATTTTTCTCTACGAATAGTTTTACAGAATATGAAAAACACGTTATTACTTTTAGGTATTTGTTTGAGATGTCGATGCACGTATGGTATGGAGGCCTTATTTTAAATGAGTAAAGACATCATCTGATGCAATGAAACAAATTGGAACACTCAGATTCATGTAGAGAATATTATTTGGATCGAACCAAAAGAACTCTTCTGCTAATCGTATAAATTGGTTTTCTGTAGCAACAGTTTTTTTATTTCATGCCCTTTAAAGGTTTGTTTCCTTGTTTCCTTTTTAATTTTGAGCAAGAACGAACAGCTATTACTTGAATTTTAAAATATTGCAATCTGGATAACGAAATTATGTATACAAATAATTTCCGTCCAACCCTTCGTACACTATGACTTTTTATTTCAAAAAGTAGTCCATTTTTCCCGACACGGCCGTTGAAAACCACGGTGTATGATAGCCATTGAAAAGCTTTAGATTATGACAATACGATTACAACTATTCCGTAAAAGTACCTCTTCAGAATAATGAACGATAACTTTTGCTACATTCACAATGTCAGCAAGTCAGGTATTTGATGCATTTTTGTATCTATAAGGATTGAACTAACTTCAATGCGTACGGGCACATCCTTGTGTTAACCATTATATAAGAATGAATTATCTTATAATAAATTATCAACTTTCAATCCTATCAAGTCTGCTTGATTGAGGAAGAGGATGCGTTGCTAAAGTAATAGGATTCTTGACAGATGTTGCTTACCAATATGCTGCATGAACAAATAAGAGAAAAAATGGATTGGAGAGTTGGGGCCTTTGTTTGCTCGGAAGATTCTCAAACCGAAAATAATACGCAAATAAGTTGCAAGTTCCAAATTTTACAACTTCTTGCTTTACATATGTATGATCGTACTATTTACTAGTTCGTCAACTTTTTAGTTTGTACTTGTGTTAAATAAACAATCACTTCAATAGATGACAAAGTTTTTGATTTTGTGACAATTAAAAAAACTTTTTGTCTAATTGGGTGATAGATGTTTTATCTGCTCTTTGTCTGATTAGATGATAAATACATGCTTTTACACGAAAGAAATTAAATTCATTTACCATGGAAAATCGTTATTGGAATTAGCTCAATAATTTGCTGTCATTTATAAAAAATAACTCCAGGATATTCCCTTTTTACAACTACTTTATGTGGTAAAAACTGGCTGGTGCAAGATGCCTTATTAAATGATATTATACGATAAACGAATTGCATGAAAATAAATAAACCAACCAATTGATTGTTTGTGTTCTTAACCATTGCCCAACGCGTTTTTATGCAGAGTAAAAATACATATAAATCTGTAGGCTTACCTTCTGCCGTACTTCAGAGATAGATTTCCTGTGATTTTTTTTAAAACAGCCGTTGCGATTATTGACACTGACACATTGACATTGGTTTCGAGTCGGATTTCCAAAAACCTAGTTGAAAAGTTTCAGCAACATGAAAATTAATTACTAATGTATGTACAAACTCAGTACTAAGGTATTATTGATTAAAACAAGAATTCAAAATACACTTACTCACTTCTTTACGAGTTGAAACGAATTTAACAGGTCGTCAGGCTTTGGAAAGTTTCTTCGAATACAATAGAGGAACAAAATGCTTTCATTGATGTGTTCGTGTTGATGAGCAACGCAGAATAATTTCTGGGTAGTAGTATATATAGCCTAAAATACAATGAAAATTATTTGACCGTTCAAAATTAATTGATATCATGTTTTTTGAGAAATAATATTCACACTGAACTCAAAAGAGGTCCACAAAAGCTCTTCAAGGATTATTGGATGAGTCCTCTTTACATTAGCGTGAAAGCCAACCTGTTCACAAAAAGAATGCGTATTTTCTTTGTTGACTTAGAAGCGATTCTTATAAAAAATATCTACGATAGTTAATGTTCATTTTGTTTCATGAAACATCATTTAATATACCTATGCTTACTTTGTAGTGTATTTTGGACAATTTTTTATTCCACAAGACGCGTGAGTCACTTTATTTTTAATTTTTGGGGGGAAGCTGGCCAAGGGCTATTTTTTTTGGAAGAAGTGGATTGAGGTTTAAGTGAAGTGGGGGGAAGTGGTTGGGGGGCTCAGGTTGGGAAGGAAGGGTATGGGTGGGTTAAAGCCGCGATCCTAAAAATGTGGATGCCAATTATGATGTAAATTTTTTAAAGATTAAGTACTGAAATGGATCTAGAACGATTTTGTTTACCATCACGAAAGGCCAACTTTCTGGAATGAGTTTTTAACAACTTGTTCCCTAATGTATCGCCTTACCATGTGGAAGGTGAAAAGAATTCATTCTTTTTGTATATTGTATACTATACATTAAAAACTCATGTGGAATCCATTATTTTTATCAAGTTATTTATAAAACGATAGCTTGTTAACAAGATTTTATGACACAAACTGGGTTGATTACTGCCATCTCATCCTACAAATTATCTCGTAGTTAAATACTTACATACAATACTAACAACTATATTATATAATTTTCTTATTTTTCATTGGTTTTTACAAATTTTTATTGCCTTGGAATATTATTGAATGCGGTCAAACATAATAGAAAAGAATCTATAATAAAGTTTTCAAGTAAAACATTTCAACTACAAATTATGCAAATTTGCGTCTATATGACAACTAAGAGGTTTTAGTCAAAATTTCACCAAACGAAATGTGTACTTGCTATGAAGCGATTTTCTCTAAAGTCAACTAAATTGAACAAAAAAGCTAAGTATCATAACCTGCTTCATATTATTGCCGTGTACGCCTTATTTTTTGAAATTGGTAGGCGGAATCTTTTCAAACGTTTTTACACAGGTGTTTTAGGTAAGCAGGTTCGCACTATTGAATTCTTGGTCTATAAGTCAGCTTCAGCTCACATAGGGGGTCAAAAAGGTAACATGCGTTTTACATTAGCTAAAAAATTGTTTAACCTGATAAACGATATCACATGGGTAAATTTTTGTCATTACACAAAATTAGACACGAGCTAAATTTCAACTCCTCAAACGGAAAAAAGGGGTAGAAAAGGTCCTTTCGTAATTGCAAAAATTAATTTAAAACAATAATTTGAACGTTTTCGACATTCAATTACGAGTAAAATATGTGGGCACTGTGGGGAAAGGGTTCTATGTCCCTTTTAGTTTTGATATTGTTTTCCTGTTTCATGCATTTCAAAAACGGCTATTCTAGTTTATTGAAGTTATCTTTGCAACTAAACCGACAAAAATGCTTTCCCAAGTGTGTACTGGAACTTCTAAAGTAAATTAGGTTAGTAGTTTACAATGGGACCGATGCATTATCGGTAGGAACATAAGAAATATGACCTGGAGATGTTTGAGATTTTGCGCAATTTAAACAATAAATGTTTTAGTAATGTAACTACGTTTCTTTGCAAAAAACGATAAATTCATGGTTTTCTTGATAAAACGGTACAACTAATCGACTTAAAGAGAATTTCTTGCAAACTTTGAGATTGGTAATTTTTCGTTAGACGGATTAAAACTAGTTTAACACATACATTATTTACAAAGTTTTGTGTGATTTATGGAATTAGGTACACAAACAGCACATCAAAGCTACTTCAGTCTTAAGGTCAGAAATTGCTTGCTAGATACGTAGCGAGGCGCAGGTTCAAGTCCTGCATTTGGCTCTACTTTTGTGTTTAAATACGATTTGACATAAAGGACTTTTATTTAAAGTTCATCACTGCATGCATAATAAAAAAAATTATGATAAATTATTTGTGAAACTATATTACGATAACATGCAACGCTTCCAATGAAATATGACATTCACGTGAGATATGCATGGTCTTCTGATTCTCTTGCTATTCATGCGGTTTTCCATGAATGACTTTTATGATTTATCAAATGCAAATTTTTCAAAGTATCATGTTTGCTTAAAAAGCCATCATGATAATCAGCTTTAACTCTAATAGGCTTTTGGACGAAGTTTGTTTGAAATTAATTGAATATTCATTCATATCAAGTCAATCCAACATTCCAAGCAAATCAACGAGAAAATTCACTGAAATTATCAATTTGGCATAATAGGTACTGGGTAAAAACCTCTTTAGGCTAAATGGTTTGAAATTTTTGTTTGTACCGATAATACTTAGGCTTGGGCCTCGACTAAATGTGTGTGAAATATATCGCATTATTAAACAATTTCTATCAAATGAGACAAACATCTACGTTTACAAGTATGACTGATATATTTTAAATCTAACTTGGCATCGAGTAACATATCATTTAGCTTGCATAAGAACAGTATAAAATACATTTAAAATGTTTGATTTGAATTTTTAAATTTAAATTGTTGTTTTTCATGCTGGCTCAAGTGGATTGTGTTTTTGGCAACCTGCCTAAATGTGTATATAATGTGTCACTTTATCGATTTGGATGTTGCCTGCTTTATTCTAGTTTAAATAAAAACGAGATAAGTCAGCATTGGTAGAAGATAGTACAAAGTCCAGCATAGGGATGCAAAAACAATGGAAAACGGTGATCTGATTAGCATAAGCCGCTAGTAATACCTTTTTGAGTATTCCGAAAAATGACTACATTGCAATATATAACTATTAAACTATGAACTTCAATATTTAATTCGTTCAACTTAGATTTGATTTCGCAAGTGAAGTTTACGCTACACTTTACCCTATGTGGTGAATAGTCAGCAATCAGGGTTTCGAATTGTGTTATTTTTTCTCTATAAATAGTTTTACAGAATATGAAAAAACACGTTATTACACTAACGTAATATTTTGAGATGTTAATGCATGTATGGTATGGAGAAATTGAAGGCCTTACTTTAAAACATTCACAAAATCTTTTTTGATGCAACGAAAGGAATTTTAAAACTCAGATTCATATAGAGACTATTATTTGGATCGAACCAAAAAAACTCCTTCTAATCGTATGAACTTTTTTTGACCACATTTTTCATGCATTTTCTGGCCGATTATTTGAATCGTTTTCCTAATCAATCGAAATTCTTAAAAAATGGATTCAAGCAAATTATAAATAATATTTAGCTGGATTTTAATTATAAATTAATAGCCTAATGAAGTTCCTTTCAGAAGCTCTCAAACATCTTGAGGTAAACTGAGATTTCCTAAATGGAGGCAGTGATAAATTTGTTTTCAGCATTCGGTACGCATGCGACATCCTAAATATGGTAATATTACAACATCAGTTTCCGCAGCAATATTTATATTTCATACCGTATGCGGCTTTATTTCGCTTTTATACATTTTAAATTAGAGCAAGAACTAACAGCTATTAATTCACTTTTAAAATATAACATTCTCGATAACGAGTTCATGTATGCAAATGTATGGTTGGCTTCGCCAAATATCCGCCGAACCATTCGTGCACTAGAACGTATCATTGGAAAAAAGAAGGTTAGTTATTTCTACACGTCCGATGAAACCCACGGTGTATGACAGCCAACGTAAAGCTTTAGATTATGACAACAGGATTACAACTCTTCTGTAAAAGTACCTCTTCAGAATAATGAACGATAACTTTTGCTACATTCACAATGTCAGCACGGCGTGTCAAAAGTCAGGTATTCGATGCATTTTCTTATCAATGAGGGCTGAATTAACTTCACTGCGTACGGGCACATCCTTGTGTTAACCATTGTATATGAATGAATTGTCTTATAATGATTTATTAATTCTCAATCCCCACCAAGTCTGCTTGATTGAGGAAGAGGATTTGGTGCTAAGTAATTAGGAATCGTGACAGATCTTGTTTACCAATATGCTGCCTGAACAAAAAAGAGAAACAATGGACAGGAAAGTTGAAGGATTTGTTTGCTCAAAAGGTTGTCATGCTATAAATACTGCACAAATGAGTTGCAAGTTCCAAATTTTACATGTTCTTGTTTTACATGTATGATTGTACTGACTACTAGTTCGACAACTTTTTAGTTTGGACTTGTGTTAAATAAACAATCACTTCAAAAGATGACAAAGTTTTGATTTTGTGATAACTCTTTAAAAACTCTTCGTCTAATTGGATGATATTTATCTGCTCTTTACCTTATTGGATGATAAAACATGCTTTTTCACGAAGAAATTATATTAGTTTAACATGGAAAAGCATTATTGGGGTTAGCTCAATTATTTGCTGTCATTTATAAAAACTAACTTCAATATATTCCTTTGTTACAACTACTTTATTTGGTAAAAACTGGCTGGTTTAAGATGCCTCATTTAATGATATTTTACGATAAACGAATTTCATGAAAAAATTAATCAAGCAACCAATTGATTGTTTACGTAGTTAAGCCATTAGCCAACGCGTTTTTATGCAAACTAAAAATACATATATAAATCTATAGGCTTACCTTCTGCCGTACTTCGGAGATAGATTTCCTGGGAATCGTTTTAAACAGCCGTTGCGATTATTGACACTGACACATTGACGTCGGTTTCGAGTCAGATGTCCAAAAAACTAGTTGAAGGGTTCTTGAAAAGAAATTGGTTATGTACATCTAATTTCATAACTAAGGTATTGTTGATTAAAACAAGAATTTAAAATACACTACTCACCTCTAGACGAGATGAAACGAATTTAACCGGTCGTCAGGCTATGGAAAGTTTCTTCGAATACAACGGACGAACAAAATGCTCTCATTGATGTGTTCTTGTTGATGAACAACGCAGAATAATTTCTGTGTAGTATATATAGCTTTTAATACAATGGAAATTAAAAATACATTCAGCCACTCATATCCCCCGTTCAGAGTTTATTGATATCATGTTTTTTGACAAATAATAAGCACACTGAACTCAAAAGAGGTCAACGAAACCTCTACAAGGTATATTGGATGAGTCCTCTTCATATTAGCATGGAACAAAAAATAAACATGACATCAGCAAAGTCGCGCCACTTTGATTAAATTGTCATATCCACAAATAGAGACGAAAACCTTTTAGTATGATAAGATAAACCGCAACTACGCAAATGCACTAAATACTTCAACTTCATTATAACATTTGACTGTTATATCAAAAATATTATTCATTTAAAGTAGCGCTAAACTATAGAATTACTAAACTTTTAACTTTTAAGTCCGTTTCTTACATTTATGGTCACATTTGGTTAGGTTTCATAAGAGATGGTGGTGAAAATAAGAAGACACGTTCTTCTTGAAAGTTAAATTCGGAACCATAATTGATATTTGGCTATTCCATTTTACTAAAGTTTTGATTTGTGTTTGGTGTCGCTGATTAGAGAAAATATAAATGTAATATCGTAGAATTTAATATTTCGTCGAAAAATCTTTCCGATACAAATATTCAATTGTTTCTTAAACTTTACCCTATATTCAATTAACCGTTAAAATTTTGGGAATAATGTTTTGGTGAATATAACATTTTTGAAAAAATACACTTCTAAATTGTCTATGACATAATTCCAAGTGAGCTTTGCTATATTCATCTATAATAAAACCATATAAGGTTTCCATAATAAGGTCATCTATACGCATAAAATGTAGTGTTTAGTTAATTTTGGTTGCGATTTTGTTTGTGACCATTTGTCATGCACATATATCAAAATTGCCAAAAAAAATCCTTTTCTTCCGTCTCTACATATACACATATAGATGAGTTTAGCGACTTTAAAATTTGGACTATAGTTTAGATTTGAACTTTCGTCTCTTTTCCTTTGATGTCTCTTATAATTAAAAAAGCTATAACTTGTATAGTGAGTTGAATGTATAACTTCACTACTTTAAGTAAGATTTTTGTTATGTATTTTTTCTAAGAATTTTTTTTCATTAAAGTTACTTTACAACAACGTTAACTATTATTCGCCAAATGTTCTAGGCTAAATTCTGTCCAAATTTCAAATAGTTATCTAAACGAGATCAATGTTCAACGATCTTACATCAATAGACTTTTAGACAGGTCAGAACTTATGTATATTTCATGCTACAATACTATACATTGAATTTGATGGCCACCTGAGTAAATTGTCTCGATGCTACAACCCGCAATCCATTAGGTCATTCACTGACAAATGACGTAAATACATGAAATTATGCAAGATGCTTTCCCTTTATACTAGTTTACCATTCATAATGCTGATACTGATGAAACATAAACTAATATGAGAACATAAAACTTTCCAAAGGTTAATAGTCTACGGCTGGTCATTTTTTGTAATTTGATTGTTTTGTAGGCTATACATACGTACATATGCTTCCACGTAAGAATTGTTTTATTTATTTTTAACAACAATACCATCTTGTCTATACCAAAGCAAAAATTTTACCCCAACTGCAGAATTATGAATAGCTTAAATGTCTGTCCAATTTCAGTTTACTCGTAAACATAGTAAGAGCAATCAAAAATCAATTTGCAAAATTTAAATAATGCTTAAAGGAACGGTAACAATAGCTGGGCAAATGGACCAAGTAATGGTAGACTTGGAGGCTTTGTCTTCGAAACTGTTGCAAAAAAGGAGGAGATTCAATCGACTAGCAAACAGAAACCTTCATTTACAACATGCTGACAAAATAATATTAAATGCAATGTGGACATTTGGAAACACAAGCATGAAAAATCCAAAAAGTTGAATAAAAATGGCAATCACTTGGAGAAAATTGGTAATTATAGCCAACCCACTGTTAAAACCAGTTTCGCTTGAACTCACAACAAAAAATTAAACTTTACAGAGCATTTTCTAAACTAATTTTACATACTGGCAAATATCTACAAACTTGTGGAAAAGAAGTCTCCGATTCTGTAAAACAGTTGTTCAATGCCACTTATCAGTTTAAAGAAATTGTGATGAGTATCGATAATGCCATCGAGGAAGAAGACGCCAATCCCAGACTGCTCAATGACGCCACTGATTTTTGACAACTATTTGACAACTTTTGATATATTCCGGAGCTATTCTGCTTCATTCTTTTAACAAGTACGTATTAAAAAAAGTTTTGAATATTTGATTTCAACGTTTTATTCATAATACTACCAAGCAATCCTGGAGGACAAGGAATCATTTAACAAAACAAACTTATGAATGCTGGAAACGAAACTTTACAAAATAACTCCTAATTTAGGCTAAAAAATGTAAGAACAAATTAAATCTAAAATCGGTTTTTCTATATTCGACCCCCACCTCAACCGCTCTTGACACTGGGGTGCATTAATATCTTTTTGGATCTTATCGTTGGAGGCACTATCACGGGCGCATCAATTAATTTTCATTATAAATTTGCTTTTCTTGTCATGTTAGTTTTATTTATAACTATTTTATAGACAGGAATAATACATAACTTTAATGACCAAAGTGGATTATTTAGGCCTTAAGATCCCGGCCGGAATACTGCGAAATTCGGTAATTTAAAAATTGGAACTAGTTTCATTTGGTACTATTTCATGAGCATCAGTGTAAAATTGAAAAGATGTCAACTCGTCAAGTATTTATTTATAAAATTCATTTTATTGATAGTCATAGTATAAAATCTTTGTCATTTAGCATTTAAAATAATTTTAGAAGTAACTCACAATCAAACAGAGGTTTTTTATGCAAACAAAAAACTTTTTTCAAATAAAAAATTTCACAACCAAAGCTGTTACTTAACAATTTAATTGATGTTGGTTGCATTCCCAGCTTTTGAAATTTTTTATAGTATATAAATTTAAAAAAAATCAGGATAAATACTACTGACGCCTGCCCAAACTTCGTTTAATATACCCAGCTACAATTAAAATTGGTTCCCGTCTCTACAAAAACAAAAAGCCTTCTTTGATCAATGAACCACACAAACATTTCTTGGTGTGACAAAACTTAGTAATCGATTACGTACAACTGCTTTAGCAAATCTTTTTACATTTTTTGTGTACCCATGCATTGTGCGGAAAATATTTTGTGTATAATACATACATACATACATAGATCGTACATGCATTGAAAAAATACTTCGTCGATGGTCTGTTTTTATGTGTAGACAAAAAATGGAGTAGATAAAATTCATGTACTTTAGGAGAAGTTTTCATACTTTAGAAAGTTTATCAATGTACTACTCGTTTAGATAATCACATGTACATTCCTACTGTGGAAATTTGCAGTTTAACTAGATTCAAGGATCATAATCTCATATAGCAAAAATTACTTTTAATTTATAATGTTACTTTAAATGGTTTAATGCCACGATATACAGAGGGAAATACACTTTGATTCAGTAGGTCACACTTGCAAAAACTTACCGTTTAGTAGAAATTTATTTAGCTTCTAAAAAGCTACTTTGATTTACAAAAAAAGAAAGACAGATCCAATTTTATTTAATCTATTACATTTAGACTATTTTTGGATTAAAAAATTAATGAGGCATAATTATTTCCTTTTTGCTATTATTGTATTTCCTGATATTTATCATTCAAACGGGTGAACACTTTTATTACTGACATCAGTGTGTACCAAAGCTTCGAAATGAGCTAAAAAGATCTAGAGCAGCTTAACCATGTCTGCAGGAAACAAGACAGTATATTTTCTCAATATATGTGTACTATTTTTCATAACATTTATGCATTCTAGTCTGGAATATTTATAAAGCTTTTAAAGCGGTCACTATGGTTTCGTTTTTATTCTGTAGTCGGCTATGATTGACAAATGTAGAGTTATGCTCTGATTTTATTTTAATATACAGGTCAGGTCCTGAAAAATTCAGTTTTATTTAAGTATTGACATAAAGAATATAATAAGTGCTGATTTAAACCAAGTTGTATTTTCTGTTTCAGTAAATTGTATTATTCTCAAATAAAACATTAGTATCGCATTATGCAAAATGATACCTTAAATATACGAGTTATTTAGTACTTTGAAGAATCCTTAACACATAATATTGGCCTTTTGACAGCAGTTAGTTTATATTAATTAGTTACAATATTGATGTAATTTTTTGACGGATTTCATGTAGTTAAGAGCACGATTTATGCAATTGTGTTGTTTAAATCCGAAAGAACTAGTATTTCTTTTGAATGTTTACAAAAACAACAATTCTAACTTTTTAGAGCTGCTATGTCTCTTTGTTTTAATTCTACATCTAGTCGACTTTGCGGATTTCGTTAGTTTATTGAATTACAGCAGTCTCTTTATAGCAGCGGTCATTATTCGTGATCATCTAGTACACTTTTAGCAGTTTAGTTTATGCACAAATGACGTCTCATCGTCATTTTTAGCATACATTTTTGTGTACACAATGAAATAAATTACTAAATAACGATAGTAATAAATTATAAACAATGGTTTCATTCCATAAGCTAGGGTGTAAATTATAATAATCATTGAATGTACAACAATTACTATCTTTTTAATCGCTTTGGTATTAAAGATTTTATTTTAATTGTATAATTTTCTACCTAGTTTGTAAACCTGTCATAAATTTGATTACAAGCATTTATAGTATGAATCAATCAAGATTGCTTGGTTTAAGATTTTACTAGATTTCATTAAACTAGTGTTGATTATTTCTTTCTTTTTTGCACATAGTGATCGATTATTAAAAATAATATTGGGTACGACGAGTGGAAAGGTTTAAATATTTTATTTAGTCCAACGGTTCGATTTGTTTCCACGAATCCTCATCAGGGAAATTATAAGATAAATTCGATTAATCACTATATCAGGAATATTGTATAACAACAATTTGTCTAAAAACTAAATCTTTGTACTCTTTTTATTAATCAACAGTTTACATCTGTGACCGATTATATCAAACGTGTACATGCAAATATAAAACGGAGACGTTAAAATAAACCTGGAGCAAGCCATGAAAGGTATAACGACACTAGTTTTTTGTTTTCAAAATGCTGCTTAGCTGCATATATGATTTCAAAAATTAACAGCTAGTAACATAGTCATTTTCGTCAGGTTTTGTATAATACCGGACAAACTAGTAAGTACTCGATTTGTTTGTACAGTACTGTAGAAGCATTTAGCTTCAAACATTTTGAATGATTTTTATTTCAAATACGTTTTGTTTTTGATGAAATTTTGGATAAAGTATCTGAGAAACCTTCTGAAAACCTTTCCAATGCAAACTTTTACCAGAAACATGATATGTCACAACCACATTCTAGGGTTAAAGATTCAATCTAACAAAAAGGTCAAATGCGTTGTTAAAAAGGGTGTAAATTTTACTTAAAATTTTAAAGAATTATTAAACTTTGGGAACTAAGCATGATGCCATCCGCCTCGATAAAATCAATGGGTTAACTGACTTTCAAGTTTTTTGTATCATGTGATATACAATCAAAGAAACGTTTCTGACTGCCATATACGACGGTTGCTTAGGAGACTCCCAGTTCGCATGTGAGTCAAATGAGCTTCCTTGGAATTTTTTCAACGTTCGTTTATAATCCGAGTCACAATTTATCCTATCTCTCACCAATGTAAAAAAAATGTCTAAAATATTAGTTGAATCTTATCCCATTCCCAATATTATTCGACACGTCATTTGATTGTACATTTTTCTTCATGCACTAACATTAAGTCCTGGTGTATGTATTATTTCAATGAAAAAATGCACCATGGGCAATGCTGTTCAATTCAACAAATCAACGTAATGGTGACGAACGAAAAAATACTAAACTTTCTATTTGAAGTTTACACCGTCACTGAAGCTAACCAAAGCTGAATGTAGTGAATGAATTTCCTGTTAGCTATGGAGCCAAACATGATAATTTTGGCGCTATATCTTATATTAAATTTAATAATCATGGCCAAACTCTATTCATTTTAATTCCACAGCATAAAATTGTATTTTATTTAACGTAAGCTCTTTAACGTACAAATTTACTCTTAAGCTAGTGGATGGTACTTAAATACATAAGTAGAATATTTTTAAGATTCTTAATTGTGTTAGTTCTAAAATTAAAGTATCATAGATTCGTGTGAAAATTATTTATAATTGATACAGATATACTTCAAATTTTTAGTAAAGTTTTAG
>JAQFXM010004353.1:0-17374 GCA_034693345.1 Entomobrya multifasciata | reverse complement strand
TCTAATATGCTAACAACATATGCTGATAATACACATTTCAAAAAGTTTTCATTAATTGCTCGTTTAATTGAATACATCCATGCAGAATTTAGGGTATGATTAATGATTCAGGGGTCATCCTTATAAAAGCTAACGCATGGAAGGGGGTGGATAGGTACTGAGGTCACCGTGACATCCTATGTTAACTGGGGTATCCTGTAATGTTAAAAAAGTGTGACATGGGGGAATTTGAAAAAGAGGTTTTTTAAAGGATGGCCCCTTAGTACGAACTATATAACTCCACGATTTATAACATTTTACAATTACTAGTAATTAGCTATTGTTTTCTGATAACAATGCATCGATACGCTTTATTTAAACGCACACAGCTTTTCGATTCCTGGAACAATTTTAACATATTTGCGAAACAAGTGCAAGGTTGTTCTATAAAAGGCAGTTGCTTAATCAGTTTTAGTCACAATTTTAAATAATTTCGAGATGAAATTTATTTGACATAGTTTTTCACACTCGAATATATAAAACATTAAAAAGTTCAAAATCAGTAGTTTTTTGATGAAGCTGACATGATGTACCTTACTCAAACCTACTCCAGCTTTGTAAAGCAGATTCATTATTGAAACTGATTTAGTTTTAGCATAGCAGTATGCATAAAATTCGTGTAAAAATAATACAGTTGTGGGATGAAACTGATATTACGCGGCCTGCAAACTTCAATATGGACTCCTAAACTATTGATTATATTTTATTTATTAAACATCTATGTATAACTGGTGAAAACATATACATATTATATGCAAGGGCGCATGCAAACATTATTTATAAAACATGCATAAGCATTTAACCCAACGACACCACATTGATTTTTGAGCCAATTATAATGCATAAATGATCCCATTCCAGTAACACCAACGACAAATCCTGCAAGCACGCATGTTCGGAAGTAGCGAGAGAGCAGGTAAAATCAATTCAAGAATATTAGATCGTTCTAGATCGTTCAAGACCAATTCGATGTATTGACCGGTTTATATCTTGAAGACCAAATGTGTAACATATTGGATTTTTCATAATGTCCCTATAAGGCAAATTAATAGCCATGGTTAGATGCTTTCTTTAGTCAGAGATCTCATGATCATGTAAACAATTAAAAACTGTTCTACAAGTACTAAAACAGTGCAGAACTAGATTACCACGAGATTACTTTGCAACCTAAAATGCAGTGTATGAGATGAAATAAAACAACAAAAAAGTTTCTTTCAAACACTTCACATGTGTTTTTTTATTGGTTGTCAAACAATTCCATTTCTAAATTCCTTAAATTTCATTTTCAAATCTCCGAAAGATTCACTACATAATGCATTAGAGTTAGCATATTATTAAATGTACAAGTCATTTTTATATGCAAGAAACAACAAGTCGTTTATGTCAAAGCCACCATATCATTTTCTCTTCCATTATTCCGCATCGTGTCTTAATAATATATTGATAAATACACAAATACATCACAATATACTGCCCTGCAATATTAATTCCGGATCCTTGTTCCTATTTTCGTCGACATATTTTTTTATTGCTAAAATAGA
Organism: Entomobrya multifasciata; assembly: GCA_034693345.1. NCBI lineage: Eukaryota > Metazoa > Arthropoda > Collembola > Entomobryomorpha > Entomobryidae > Entomobrya > Entomobrya multifasciata. The sequence goes on along the minus strand of JAQFXM010004353.1, from coordinate 15,794 downwards.
AAGCAACATTATGAAAACTTAAATATCTACTGGTTTAAAATTTGGACACTAACTATGTCTTCTTTCGTTTATAAATACATGTACAACAATAAAGTAAACAATTATTGCCCCATTATTACACGGGTTTGCATATTATGTCAAGTATCATTTATGATTTACATAACATCATCTTGGAACTTGTGTCATAGTCATACTCTATTATTTTTTGATTACATCACAAATAATTTATTACAGTATTTGAAGTCTGAGACTTTCTATCGAATTCTTATTCCTATCAAAACTCAACTATTAAATTATTATGCGACTGGTATATTATGTTAATTAATAATAATGAATTACTAACGGTACATGTAAAGTCTTTTCATTTTAAACCTACTATAACAATATGAATATGAATACAATTGAAATAGAACTAAACGATATTACAAAATGCAGCTACAAGACTATAATTCAAAGTAACATACAGATATACCTCACACATATTACTGTGATGGAAAATTAAACAATGCCTACAGTTAATCGTAAATAATCACTTATCTACTCTTGAGACCATAAATTAATACATAGTTAACGTTACACACGAAACGAAAAATAACATTTTAACCTAAATAACTCATCCTTTTCTCAACTGCTGTGCTTTTGTAAAATATGGGTCTCGAAAGTGTCGTATGTGTAGCCATCTTCTTTACAATGCTTACAGGATAGCTTCCCATTCTTTTCAACGGAAAACGAGTTGATCATCTCTCTTTTCCGGTTTTGCTTCTCAATGCACTCGTCAATCTATAAGGGTTAAATAAACAATATTTTAAGATCACATTTTGAATAGATAACAAGCTTAAGATAACGCAGAGTAAGAATAAAACTACAAAACATACCTCTCCCTCTATTTCAATATTCTCTGGCTGCAATTCGTAAAATACTTGATCGTAAACTTTTTGATGGTCTCGCTCGATATGACCTTTCAAGGACTTCTCGGTTGTGAACTTCGTAGTACAGACCAAACACATCCAGCTGAAACGAATAACAAAATTGCAATTCATTGGATCAGTTTCAGTCAATTGAAAGTTTCTTTTTAAACAATTTTTCTTACCGTTTATAGCGGAACTCGTTGAAAAGATGAATCCGTAACTCTCCCGGATTTTTGGTTCTATACATATCACACTTGTGACATCTATACTTAAACACCTCCTGTTTTTCCGCTTTCTGTGGTGGAGGCATTGCTGGAGTGGTGGTACTAGTTTTTACAGGACTGGCTTTTGTTGGTGTGGAACCTCCAATACTTCTCCTCGCCTTTGATGTAATCGCTGGTCCGGGCTTAATCGTAGTTTTGATAGTCGGTGGTGTCGTACTACCTCTCAAAGGAGATAATGAACTGGAACTGGTCGGTAATGGTTCACTTGGTAGCTGCGTGCTATATTGTTTTATTAATGCCATGGAATCCTCCGTGAAGTTTCCATGAATGTGACGAATGGGTCCATTGCTTTTTCTCCACACAGGAGCAACGTTTGAATCATCTCCATCTGTACTCTCACACCTGAAATCAATCAAGGGTTTTAATATAAGCGACTAATTTCACATTGATACAGAATAGGAGTAGTGCAAAAATAAATATTTGATATTTACCTTGAAAACATGACTAGAACCTTCTTTTTCGTATCTTCATCTTTGCAGTCTGTGCTACAATGGGTTAGCATGTCCACCACTTCATCTGCTACAAATCCGCACATAAGGCACATAAGTTGATAACCCATTTTATGGACTGAAATGCAGTGAGCCTTTGTTTCGTCCCAAGATGGAAAGATAGTTTTAGACGAGCACAAGTAGCATCTCCACTTTTCAGTTTTTGTGTCATCAATTGAATGCCTTCTATTTAAACCAAAGGCAGTTGGCCTGCGAAAATTTAAGTGCGTAATATTAATATTTATAAGCCCACATAATACAAACCAAACATTTATCAGTTTTAGCAGTTTAAATGTATACCTGGCAGAAGGAATTCCATCGGGATCAACATCCCTCACCAAATAATGAATTGGTTTCTTTTCAGGGTGCTTATCAGGTATATGTTTTTCCATAAGTCGTAGCTGATGATGTGCTACCATGCAATGGCCGCATTTATAGAGCTTAGGACCATGTAACCGCAAATGGAACGCAATTTTATCCAATGGCACAATGTTGTCCGGATTACTCTCTGTTCAAAGTAATAAAAGGAAAATTAAGTCTATCGTTATAGGATGAATCCACAAATATGAATGGTAATTTATAAAATAATCAACACGTACTCGTCTCTGGGATCTTTTGACAATGAGGACACTTGTATACATTGACTTCACTGTGAATGACTTTAATGTGAGTCTGAAGAAGGTTTTCATCAGATGTGATATGATCACAAACGCTGCAAACATAACGAAACTGTTCCTTGACAAATCGAGGAAGCTTTTTCACATCTTCCGTCGCAGCAGCACTGTAGTGGAGTAATGTCATGATTATAATTTAGCTTTAAAATATTTTTAATGCATGAAACATCATCTTGAAATATATTTTATACCCTTCAGATTTATGAGAGCTGGCAGCTAGATTCATCATCTTGTCAAATTCCAGCCCTTCACGGCTTAGATATGGCACCGGGTTAATTCGCTGTGCTTGAGGAACCACAGTTTTCCCATCGTGAAAAGCTTGATTGTGGATGTTCAAGTGTCTCACCATGTTCGAGCGCACTTTGGTGGCATATGGACACATTGCACAATGGAGATGAGCACTAAAGAAAAATTAAAGTTTTATTATGTTGACATCGCAAATATAATACAACCAGGTTTTTACAGATTTTAGTTGTCTAATTACCTGAAAACTTTGTTCAAAGGCAGTTTATTTATATTATCGAAGCTGAAGACTGCCTTCTTCGCAAATGAATAATAGTTGTTATCTAGGCTGTCACATGTTATCAGATTTTTTGTAACAACTTCTTTGGGATAAGCCAGTATATCCGGATCTGGATCGGTAGGATCAACTTCTTCTTTGAGCAACTTATGACTCAAGACACGGTGAACAGTCTTCAAGAAAATAAAACGACATTTTAAATTTAGTTTGTGTAACGTAGACAAGACATGACAACATTAGCGTAATTTAAAACTTGTGTAATTTACCTTTATATGTTTAGTAATTTCAGCGCTTGTCCAGCAACGGAAGTTGCACAAACAGCACACATGTTTCTTCTCGCCGTGAACTCTCATGTGCTCCAGAAGATTCGTAGCAGTCTTCATCTTCCTTTCACAGTGAGCACAAGACAGACTTCTACTTTCAGCAACGAAAGTACACGAATTGACATGTTCTTTAAACGTGTCGCCGTCTTCAGCAATGAAGTCGCATGAACCGGTAACACAGCGATAAAGATCCCGACCTAAACAGTAAAGTACAATAGACGTATAAAAATGTTCCAACAAAATTCTATTAAGTACTATTAACTGATGTAATGTATGACTTTAAAAATACCTTTCAAATTCGTCACCCTTCCCTTTTCGTTGTCCTCACTTTCACTGGCATCCTGATTCTCATTATTCACTTGGCTTTCCATTTGTGCTCCTTCCTCAGCTGCTTTCTTTGCTTCTGCTGCAGTTTTGTCTGACGGTGGCTTTTTCCTTTTCTCCGTTTTCAAAGATTCAGGAAATATAGGTGGTTTAATAGGACTTGATGCTGAGGGTTTCACACGGTAAAAAACTCGTCCAGATGTGTTTGGATGCAAGGCAACGAAGTGATCATCAAGGTCAGCTTTTACTTCACTTCCAAACGTGCAGTACGAACAGTGAAATTTAAACAGATTATGTGTCTTGTAATGCTGCAATTAAAAGGAAAAAAATATTTGTTAAACAACTAGTGAAAAAGCCACGAGCTACCTTTACAGCTATCGCATAAAATCTCTTAATGCCACGAGCCGCTCAGTACACACGCACGCTAAACCCTTACGATATAAAAGCCAATGTTGTTTTTTAGGCTATGCCATACCTCTATCAGTCGATCCAATGGATATGATGATTTACACAAATGACAAGGGTAGAGTTCGTGACCAATAGGAGCACATTCTTGCAGATGTTCGGTGAAGTCTTCGCGGAACACAAATCTTTTAGACTTATCGCAAGCAGGATTTTCTAGAATGTAGAATACGAAAAGATTTTTTATTTGCGTAAACATGAAACATGATAGTAAATAGCTTGCTGAGACTTGTGAGATAGTCGATAGTAGTATTACGTACCTATATCGCATTTGTAAACGAATATCTGGAACAACGTGGCTTCTTCTGAGGTTGACTCTACTTGTGTGTGACACTTCAGAACATTAATTTCCTCCTCATCAGGATGCTCGTCTTCCTACATATGCAAAGTAAATAGGTTTTAATCACCGAACTGGACTCCATGATGAACAGGTATAGAAAACAAAGTAAGTAACGTTTCTTACAAAGTGCTTGATCACGTATCGATGATAAAAAGAACGATAGAAACATTTGGTACATGAGTAAATGCTTTTTGCATGCTGATTGATGATGTGCTCTACTAAATCCTTCGCTTCCCTGTACCTGGCAGCGCAATACGCGCAGCAGTCGGAATCCTTCAAATTAAATTTTTTAATAAGATTCATTTCGAGTCCCATGAAAAGCATGATATGGTTAGCATTTTAAAATTGACACATACCTTCATCATAACAATATCTCTCACTGGAAGAAACCTTGAGCATGACTGTTCACGAGACAACATCCCGTTGGTATAATGATTCATATTTAAATGACTAATAAAATCAGCAGCAACATCCGTTGTGTAGGAGCAAACTGACGACATGCACTTAAACAAATGCTTCAGTTTCTCATCGCAAATCATTTCCTTCAGTTTTGGAGCACATTTCACCGCCAAAATCCTGGCCCCATTGCAGGGACTCAGTTTATCCAGTTCCTTTTGATCCCTCAGTTTATGCGTAGCAGTTTTCGGTATTCCAGCTCTCACATAACCAAAAATTACAGTAGTTGGACAATACAAATCTCCAGGACGACGAATAGTGACCAGGTCATGTTTACTAAAATACCGTTTGTCCCAACTCTCAATTTTTCGTTTTTGCTTTGTCTTGATAATGTGTTCATTGTTTTGCAAACCCTCTACTTTACGACCATGAGGAGACCCATGCTTATCTTTGCGACGCCTTTTAGTGTTGTAATCATCCTCGCTATGATCTGACAATTCAGACTCATTAGTTTCGTCGTCACTGGAGAGTAAAAAGTTGTTGGGCTCTTCAACCAGACTTTCATCGCTCTCTGCATCCCATTCCAAATTAGTTCTTCGTCTTGAGATTGTCGTTCTGAGTTTCACAGTTCTCTTTTCTTCATTTCCATCTTTCCCATCTTCTTCACTTCTTTTCCTTTTCCTGTTCCTCTCTTCATCTTCTTCTCGCTTTAGGGCACATTTTCTAATTATGTTCTCCAGGAAAGATTCATTAAATACACGAGCAATACTTATAGGGCAGTCCATAGGTGGCATCCTGGGTGGAACATAGTTGGCATTTGTTCCAAAAAAGACACAGTCACTATCTTTGTCATTAACTGACTCTTGTTTTGTAGGAGAACTGGATTTTGACTTGAAATTATATTGATCAGCATTTGCAATTGCAGACTTTGGAGACCCTTCATTAAACATTTTCTCTTTTATTGATTCTGATGGTAGCTTAGGCACTTTCACTGTTGCATTTGAATTGTCAGCAGTAGAGTCTGCACTATGATTGGCAGATGGACGGATGAGTCGAACACTTTTCACGTCAAAACTGGAGTGTCCAGTTTGCTCAATATGACGAATAATACTTTCAAATCTGAGTTGAAAATAGAAGCAGTCATTGCACAAAAAACCTGAGAGGTCCCTTGACTTCTTCTCAATGACTGATTCAAAAGTAAACCTGATAAAGTTTTTCGAGACTCCCTTGTGACTCTTGACGTGATTAACTAAAGATTTATGGTAAGGATATGAAGTCCCACATTCACCACACTCATACCTGAATTCACCCGTATGACTAGTTAAATGATCGTAAAAGTCAACAATACAATTATACCTGTCGTCACAGTAAAGACAAGGCCAAACTGGCGTTTGGCTTTCGTCCAACACTATTTCAAGCAGCTGCGGACTTTCCGAAGTGTTCAACTCGATCAATCCATTAAAAGTTTCAGGCATCAAACGAGCTTGTGGTATATTACAGGGGTAGTGCTTATTAACGTAATGGGCCACAATTTTTTTACCCGAAAAATTACACTTATCACACTTATTACTAAAAACATCTTTACGCAGTTCATCTATACCAGGAAGTTCGCTACTAGTATCCAGGGTTTCTGCTTTGATCTTGAGATCATCTTCATGAGCTTCGGTTTTAATAACTGGGGTAACCGATGATGAGGATGAAGTAGAAGGAAGGCTTGAAGAATCATCTTCGTCAGGTGAAAAAATTGGCGCAGTGTCATTTGATTTTTTAGGAGAATTACTTTTGGCAACATGTCCACCAGTTTTTGCGTTTGAGACACTAATATCCTCAGTAACCTGAGGAGCGACAACAGTATCAACAGAGTTTACTTCATTTTCTGTACCTGTAGCACTTTTGGAGGTAGTAGCACTCAAATCAGTTGTGATAGTTTTATCCACATTAGTTGACTGTGATGGAAGCGCCGACGTATTATTAGAAACCTTTGGTGATGTATCATTTTCTACAGAAGGAGAGGTTGTTGCGCTGGCCTCAGAACTATCTTTGTCGGAAGGAGTCGGGGGTGGTAGTAATGTTTTAGCTTTTGTGCATCTTTTCGGGGTAACTGGAGAAGGTCCACTCATAATGCCTTCAAAAGAAATATCTCCGGACGGTGGGTTTGTAAAACTGATTTCCATCTCATCTTTCACACAAACTTCTCCAGCGTTGTCATCAGCATCCAGCGTATTAAAAACATCTAAATCCATGTTATCCTCTGTTTGCTTATCCAAGATAGCATCAAGATTTTCATTAATGATATTTTCAAGTTGGTCCTCAAGCTCATCATTAACACCGGCTGAACTCGTATTTAAAAATGGATCCACCTCAGTAGGCTCAGTCTTAACTGATGGCGCAAAGTCACTTTCCAGCTTAATTTTGCATAAGCCTTTATTAACCATGGTATCATTCGCACAAACTCTCCTTCTCGTCAGTCGTCTTAGAATCACATTATTTGCCTTGTTTTTATTTCTGGTTGTCACACCTTCCGCTTTTTCAGCAGACTCCTCCGGTTTAGCTTTAGATCCATCTTTACCCTTTTTCATGGCAGCAACTTGAGCTCTTGTAATTGGACCAGACTTTTTAGTACGCTTTCGAGGATTAGCTTTAACAGGTTTCAGTTTTCTTTTGGTTCCACGCTTTGGTGCTGGAGATGGCTTATCCTCAGGAACAACTTCAACCACACTTTCCGGTTCTTCCGTCTGATCTTGTACTACTTCATCCTCCTCCTCTTGAGTGGCCTTTGACACAGCTTTCTTGCCTTTCGGAGAGTCCTTTGGAGGTCTTCCTCTTTTCCTTACGGTATTAGCTTTCTCCGCATCATCATCCTTCTTCTCAGGCGTTTCAGCTGCTTTCACTTCTTCTGTCTCTTCGGGTGGAACTGCAGTGGATTCAGGCTCCACTGATTCAGGCACTACTTCCTCTTGCGCACCTCTCTGAAAATTCAGAATACAATGCATTCATTAAATAAATGTATATTTTTTAAAAATAATTTGTCATAAAATTCACTTGGTATTTACCCCTACCGTGCATCTACGAGGCCCCAGAGGAAGCATTGTGTCAAATCGCATTTCTTTCAAGGCATCATGTAGCTTTTCCAAGGAAGAACGTCTCTTTGCGTTCTTCTTTTTCTCTCTGCTTCTGCCACGTTCTGGCACATCTTCCTCTGGAGGTTGACTTTTATCATCATTTGCTGTACTTGAGCTACTTTCCTCGCTTTGCTTTCCTTTGGCAGCGATGAATTCTGATTTGATTTTAAAGAAAAACTGCTTCAAGTTTTCAGGATTTGCTAATATGAACTCTCTATCATCTGGATCCGCTGATGTCATTAAAAATTGTTTTAAATATTCTAGAGCGTTAGGATTCACATCTGAAGATTCCGAGGTTTCTTGCGTTGTTGAACTAGTTGAGGAAGACGCAGGCTAAACACAAAAAAACAAATTAAAATCATGTTAGAGAATAATCTATAATTCCATTTATGTAGAATATCATATTAAAAATCTAATTTTATTTTTGTACATACCATTTCGTCTACAATTTCTATTCGGTTTTCTACATCAGGCACTTGCGATAGTGCCGGCTCAGGAGATGCTGGGGGACTAGTACACACATCTTTTTCTTGCGACTCAGGAGAAGACTCTTCAACGTTTGAAGGTTTTTCCGGTTCTGGTTCTTTAGGTTTCGGTTTCCGAGGTATTTTAAATGATGGAGGTTTTGTGGGATCCGGTGTTTTCTCCCTAAGATCTAATGATTCTGTGGACCCTGTACTTCGTGATGCTTTTGGTGATTGAGAAGATCCCTTTTCGGCTGCTTTTTCTTTGTCATTTTGCCCTTGTTTTTTACGAGGAGATGTACGTTCCTTTGTACTTTCTTTGTCCTTTTTCTTTTCTGCCTTCTCAGCCGATTTATTTGCCTTATCCTTGGATTTGTGTTTATCTCCCCCCTTGTTCTTTTTCGGGCTCTTTTCTCTCTCACTTCTTTCAGTCTTATCGGTATGAGATCTCGATTGACGGTCACTTTCTGAATCTCTATCTTTTGAGTGACTGGATGATGATGACGATGACCTGTTCTTGTCTCCAGACTTAGCTGTATTTGATATGTCTGCTTCCTCATCGACACGGGGTGTAATTGCATCTTCAAATGATCCACAGGGCTTTTTAGGACCTGGTCTTCCTAACCTATGAAAACCTTCCTTCTCAAATTGTTTGCGAAGTTCTTGAATTTTGGAGCCTTTGTTATTGTTTGATTTACTATTACTACTTCCTTCTTGTTGCCGTATCCGGTCTTTGTTTTCTTGAAATTTCCGTCGTTCTTGTTCTATTCTACTTCTAGCTCTTGGATCAGCGGATGGTCTTAGTACGTTGCCAGCGTCAGCAGGCCTAGATGATGTGCTATTCGAACGCGAAGAAGGAGCTGCAGGGGGAGATTGCTGTCGACTTTGTACTGTATGATTATTTCCAGGCCGTCCTCTATTTAGACGAGGGTCAAGTGGAATATTATTTGGACTATCCCCTCCAAGACACATTCTATTAGGAGATGAGAGACCTGGAGGAACAGAGATTGTATTGGATGGCGAGGGTCCCGCAGTAGCTTGAGTTGAAGTTCCACTTGGAGATCGACTGACAACACGACCAAAACACTGTTTTGCCTTCATCATGGTGATCTCTCTAACTTGATCTGCAGAAGGCTCTACCGGACTAGCGTAATTAGGAGATGACGAGGGTACTCCAGGATAGTGCTCTGAAGAATGGTTAGGGGTTGGGGGTCCAGTGTAATGTTCTGGAGGATGATTGGATGCTGGTGGTCTAGTATATTGTTCTGGTGGATGATTTGATGCTGGTGGCCTAGTATATTGTTCTGAAGAATGGTTAGGCGTAGGAGGCCTAGTATAATGTTCTGAAGGGTGATTAGGCGCTGGAGGCCTAGTATAATGTTCTGAGGGATGGTTAGGGGCGGGATGCCTCATTGGTCCTGGAGGAGGATGTGGAGGTCTAGGCTGAGAATGGGGTGGTGGCATTCGGTAAGGAGGATTTGGGTGCATTTCTGAAAGAGGAAAGTTAGGGCTAGGCGGTGGCTGTTGGAAGTTCATGGGATGTCCACCCGGCGACATTTGCGGTGGGACATTTGGCATTCCAAGACCCATTCCCATAGGAGGAGCGTTGGGTATAGGCAAAGGAAGTAAGGGTGGATTAACACTGGTAAATGGTGAAGGTGGTGGACCCAGTAACCCAGGGGCATTATTGAAGTGCGACTGGGGTTGTTGAACACCATATGCCATTGACGGTGGCTGCGGAGGTGGAATACTTGTCATGGGGTTCATTAGTGGAGGAGCTGTTGCAGGAGGCGGGTAATGAGGTGGTCCACCCTCAAAGCGAGATCTCATATCATGTCTGTCATCATCGTTCCTTCCCCGGCCATGAAAGTCCCCATGACCCCCGTGTCTACCATGACTATAGTCTGGATGAGAACTATTCATATCGTGTCGCATATTAGTCGGATCATGCGGTCTGTCATTCCGTGGTCGTCGATCAAACATTGGATTGTAGTCGTCAGTTCTCTCTTCTCTTCTTGTTTCGGAGGATGGCCTCCTTTCAAAATACTTTGCGATGTGTTGTTGTGCGTTATGCATTTGTTCATCACGCTCACGAGTTTCACTATGACTTTTGCGCCACCCGTCTTCCCTAGATCGCCTTTCCATATCAGTACCAAAACAATTATCTCTAGGTTCCCTTTTCGGCTGCCACTCATCAAACTTATTCCCATTAGAAGGCCCCCCGGTAAGCCATTCCGGTTTTAAGTCCCGTTCTCTCTCCTTACTTGAGTCACGTCTATCTGAATAAAGGTCACTGCGGCGCTCGTAGTCGTTATCATTGTAACCACGACCTCTACTATTTCTATTATCAAGATCTTGACGATGATGGGGGTTGGGAGCTGCTCTACCAATTCCCATTCCCCTTCCTAAACCCCGAGCACCACCAACATATTCGTTACCACCACCACCACCTTCCTCACTCCATCGCCGCTGGCCCCTTCCCATCGCACCTGTTGGATTGTTATTGTAAAAGCCCCCTCGCATATCCACATCTTTATTATATGGATCACGACGAGTGAAGCTATTTTCGAAATTCGGTCTTCCCCATTCATTGAAAGTCTCTTCAGTTTTCAAATGTTTATGACGATCTTCAAAAATGAATATACCATCACCAAATTAATGCTTCATTCCAATGTCTCACATTCCATTTTTATCTTGAAGGATTCATGTTTCATTTGTCCTACCATTTCGTGGTGTGAAGTTGACATCTACAGTACGGTGAGCACCATGTGTGGGAATCAATGGAATATTAGTGGTGGAATCTGATCCTCTAGTTTCTGGGGAGGGACTGCGGGGCCGATCGTTATCGCCGAATTCATCCTCAGCGTCCAATGAATGTCGCTTCCCAGGGAGCTGTTCCAGTACAAAACAACTATATTACAAAACTCAATCCAAAATTAGAAATATTCAAGAAAATTAAAATTAAAAGTTGCATACGTCAGTAAGCGGATTTTTACGGATCATTTCATGGATTTTATCAATGAAGCTCTTTAGCTGGTCAACCCCATGAGATCTACAAAAGTTAATTTACAAAAAAATTGTGTCCATTTTGTTCAATATTTCGGTTGAATAAAAAGCTCCTTAATCGTTTAAAAAGCTTACTCATCAGCCAAAATGTCCTTCATGACCTCCAAGTAAAATTCAATGTCCTCAATCTCTTCCTGCAGCTCCAGGGATCTTCCAGATTCCCTTATGTATGCTAGCCGTTTTTTCAAGTACGGCTTGAACTCCCGGAACTGTTGGACTATTTCAATCATGTTGTCTTGGCTATTTTGATATCCTCCTATTATGCATAATAGACACATGAGTCAAAACGCTGAATTTTGCAAACTATGTTATTTATAACCGTGAAAGCATAATCAAAGCCTTTTTACAATTGCAAAAACAAAATCATTTTAAAAAGCAACATTTAGCAAATTTAAAGCTTAAAACGAAAAAAAAAATAAGTGTGATTTTTATTAACCCCGTCGGGAGTACGCGGAGTCGAAGGGGACTCCATAGTGATGTGACCCACGATGCATTTTAAAAGCTATCTGGGAGGTCCTTGGAAGACCAAATCAAAACTTAATTGTTTAAAGGCATTTTTTATCTGTATCAATCAAAATAAAATGGTATTCCTTCAGTTTAACAACAAATCAAAACATAAAAATTGTGCGTTTTTACACGCTATCATTTATAATAGCTATACGATATGCAATAACAGAAAAATTGCTACTGATTACAAAGTCATAATTTAGATATTTTCTAGAGAAATTGTTAAAGAAGCCCCACTACAGGTTTAGCTATTCGAAAGTAAATGTATTGGTAATTTTGATCCCATAAACAAAAGCTAAACAAACAATTCAAAAACACCAAAAAGCGAAACATTCATTCCACGAAAACATTAAACAAAGTCAAATTGCATGCAATTTACCCAACCTTGCCAAATTGTTTATATGCTATATTTTTTCCGCAAAATGTAGAAAACTAATAACCTATTATAGCAGAAGCTAAAAAATTGTCTTTGTTATCGACAAATATTTAGTAGCATCCAGATAGCTAGAATTCATGATGTTGTTGCATAAAGCCAACCTTATCTTTACCTTATACAACGTAAACTATCTTGTAAATGATACGACAAAAGAGTGAAAGTGAAAGCTATCGTATTTGTAACAATCAATCTAAATGATTTTGACTGTTAGTCGTCAATAATTCTAAAAGAAGGATATATAAAAGAACTGCATAAAAAATTCTGAAAATATTAGACATTATTTTAGGGAGATACATTTCGCGAAACATTAAGCATGCTTTGAAATATGATAGCTTTTAACGAAACTTACATATAAGTAAGTACATGTAAATACATAAGTTTTACGAATACACTAAAATTTAATTGATTCACGACATGTGTGTAGGCATATGACATATTTGCAGGGATGTTGTAATTTACTTCCTGAGAATTTTGCAAAAACTGAGAACGAATACATTTGTAACTGAACAATATGCGATAGAAAATTGTAGAAAGATGATAATTCTTTGGAGGCGACTATATAACTAAAATGAACACATCATATTTGAATGTTGTCGTTTGAAGTTTGAACCAGGATTGAAGCCTATTTACAATCTGCCTTCATCAAAATGTTCATTTTCATCATCGACAGCGATACCATAATCAAATTTTGCTAGCTAGTAATGAAATTAATGAATAATTTCATTTAGTCTACATGAGAAAATGGCAAGGTTGGTATAGCTATGTATAACTCATCGGTATTTCCATTACTGACAAAACTATCAAAGTTACAAGACTTCCAGAGCAATTAACTGTAAAATATGTTTACACTTTGACACCAAAGAGATAAATACATCTTTTAAAGGCATACATAAAGTCATAGTCATATATATTTGTGCCCAGAGCATACAAGAAAAGTGAGAAATTTGGGAGTAATGTTTTTTACGAGAAATGAAAAATGTTAAACATAAAAAAGTGCAAAAAGCTAGCAACTCAGTAGAAACGTTTCTAGCCCATAACATCAAAATAATTAAAATACAAACTAAAGAATACTGGACACCGTGACTTAAATTTCAATTGTCACGTTCATCACATCACCCAATTAAAAGTGAAAGAGGAGAAAGAAAAGATTGTATAAATAAGTTTTTGAATTACCTTTTTTTATTTAACCTTCTCGACTTGCATACGGAAGAAGGAATGACTTTTTTTTTGATCAGAAGACTTTTTTGTGTGTATGACTTTTACTTTAAAATAAACTACATGTTTTGTGCGTCTCTGAAGGATATATTACAGTCATTGTTAACAACTGCATACACGGTTGACAATGTTGTTGATATTTTATCTGCTTGTTGCAAATCATTCCTAATTTGTTTCCTTGACGATTTTCTTGCTCATCATAAAAATTAATAATAAACTTGTTACCACCACGAACACACTTTATACAAATTATTTTTTTATTTCACCCAAGTTTCAACATTCTGCGGCAAACGTTACGCATGTAAAATGATGATGGTGACATTTTCAAAGCAATCATGTTACTTTTCTTAAAAATTTCTGCACATTTTGCCAAAAACGGAAATATATTATCATAAAGAAAAATAATTTGGCCACACTACTTCATACGAGTATCAAAGCACAAGTGAATGTCTTTTTAACCCTTTTTTTCTTTAATGATGTAAGACGACTCAAAAGTCAGATTTGTGAAACTATTTAACAGTACCACCTTAAATCTCTCAGAGGAATATTTTCATTTGCCAGAAGAATAATTACGGGTTGGTCATTTTTATCAAGTATAGTCAGCAATGTAGTAGCATGGACAAGAAAGGTTTTTATGGACCTTTTTATAAAACCATGCTTGGTGAAAACAACGCAATTTTGTTTTTATTCAGCATTTTTTATCACACAAAGCAAATAAATATTAACCATGGCAAAGGCTAATTGATAGAGAATTGTAATTCTTTTAGCTTTTCTGTTCGCCGCAGACAAAAAAATGTTCAAGCCACTCTCGTGTTTCTTTTTGCGTGGGTGTATCTTGTAGGTACTTTAAAAATCATGTATTTCTCTCTTAAATACAAAACTACCCACTATATTTAATCTTATTTGTTAATGTTTCTTTTTTTATCTTCTTCAATACCAGAAATGAAACTAGCATTGTTTTTTTAGTTATGTTGCATCAGTATTCAGTCATCGAATAATATATCTTGATATTCTTAAAAGTTAAATATATCAAAGGTGATGTGATGATGTCTTGTCGGTGTTTTTAAATATTTTTTTCAGTATATTAACGTGTGAAGATGTTTATGATGATGTGTTGCCTTTGTTGTCTTTTTTACTTTTTAAATGTACAATTATTTCTCTTTTTATATTCTGTGTAATTGTAATGTGTGTGTATTTTGCTGCTTTTTTCGTCGTGACTTTTAACGAAAATGACTTCTCCACAAAAAAAATGACGATGATGAGGAGAAGGCTAAGAATAAACTTTTAATATAGTTTTTACACAGTCTTAAGTTATATTAAATGCGATAGAAAAAGTTTTCTCTGAGGAGAAGAGTCAAATGTTTGATGATGATCATGATCATCTCCTCTTTGGTGGAGGATCGTGCTTTTTTATTTGTTACAGTGTAGTATTTAATATATGTCTGTTCTATTAAAAAACATTAATATTTTTGTCTGTCTAGTATGTAGAACGGTGTGATGTGTGATGTGATGTTTGTTGTGTATGTATAGGAACGCGACTGGCGACTGCGCTGCTTTGCTACTCTTAAAAACAGCTCTTTAAGACTTTTTTTTATTCGTAAGTTCCTTTTTTCTGTGCTATATTAATTTAACTTACTACTAATTTTATAGCTGAACAAGAAGAACAGGACAACAAGAGTAAAATCTAATGTACAAAAAAACACTGCACTGTTACTGCAGTTTTTAGGTGCTTAAAACTACATTGTGACGTAACAATACGATTAGTTAAACTTAAATGATGGATTCTCCGCCAAGTTGACAGTGTAGATGAACTTTACTTTTTACACCAATTATCCCTCTTTGGAAAATATAAAGGTACAATAATTGTTGTTTGCTCTTGGATTTGATGTTAGAGTGGGGTAATATATGGTTTTTTTACATGGTGGTATGAAACTCTCTGTAGTTTAAGCAGAGATTTGACAAAAAAAGTGTACATGCTATTTTCAGTCTGGTTTTTGAAGAGAGCAACAAACAAGGGCAGTAGTATATGTAGAAGTAGTAAAGTATTCTCTTTTATATTCCTTTTCAGCAAAGCAAAAGTGTATGTAAGAAAGATGTAGTTTTTGTGAGTCCGACGAGTCCGTGTACTTACGATATATTATATTACTTTTGACTATATGCATGGATTAGCTTTTGTGCAACGCAATGTGTATTACTTTTTTTGTGAGACGAAGAAGTGAATGTTTAATAGGGTGCTATTTGGGTTGAGAACGGGTTTGCTTTTAA
>JAQFXM010004352.1:0-17376 GCA_034693345.1 Entomobrya multifasciata | reverse complement strand
TTTCTTAACAAATAGTTTAAATCCTTAAGCGTTAAATTGTTTCGGCGAGTCATGACCTTAAAGTTGTTTTGAATTAAGCTATCAAAAGTGTCAAAAGGTATCAAAGGTGGATTAAGTGTAAGTCTCATTATGTTGTCACCTTTGTAAAGATTGTTTATTATAATAAATAAAAGCGGCAAAAATCCAACTACAAAAACATAAACTTTACTTTTACGAACCCAACTTGAGTACAAACTTGATGACTGATCAAGAATTGTTCCAAATAATTCATAACACGTCTTTGTGTAATAAATTCGCTGATGGTTATTTTGCACTACAAATTGGTGAAGTCTTGAAACGGTTATAAAGAGTACAATAAGCAGTATCCATGTAAAAACGTCAAATACAACAACCAACTCCTTTAACTTATTTATCCAAAGAATGGTTTCCTTATGACAACTCACAAAATACAAGCGATTGTGGTGAAAAATTAACCCCGGACTTTTGTATAAACTTATCTCTGATGCAGATATTCTGTATATACCAGGTCTTAGTTTCGGATGATACTTTATGCTTTTTGAGGTTCCGCATGTATCTATTTGAATGTTTTTCCAGTACTCAGCCGAATCAGGAAAGAAAATATTATAACGCAGTGTTGAGTTTTTTGAGAAGAAATCAGAAATAATATGAAAGTCTGCCAAATATGTAGTTCCCGTGTCTGTTCTTAATTTCCATTTGGTAATTGTTTTTAATATGTCTGACTTTGATATTGGAATATGATTGTAATACTCCATTTGCATCCATGCCTTAACGACATCAACTAAAAATGGATATTTTTCGTCAAGTTCTAATTTGGAAATTAGACCTGGTAAGATATTGAATGATCTGGAGTACTTTGGTATAACTAAAGGCAAAAACGCAAAAGGATTGCAAGGATTGCAATATGGACAAAGTATATATAAATCAATTTGTACAGACTTTACAAATGAAACCATCACGAATTCCTGCAATCGATGAATCAAGGGGCTATATAATATTGTACTTATCCATGTTTTTATGTCACGAGCTTTATGGCAAGATGAAAATTTATTTGGCGTACAGATTAGTAAGGAATATTTTGGAACACTGTTTAAATAACTTTTCTTCAACTGCATTCTTGCCTTGTTGGTTTTTAGGCTAATCCAAAATGGTTCTTTTAGTAAAGTGCCAGATGTATTGTAATGACTATACAAGTAAGAGCTGTGGCCTTTGTTTGGAGGATGATAGTGAATAGATGCTTCGCAAATTGTATTTTTATTGGTCATTGTAAGGCGGCTATTTGCTAAAATGTTCTCAATATATTTTGAACTCACGTCATGATTTAGAGTTATCGTTCGGTTTTTATAATAAACTTTTCTTTTTTCAGATATTAACGTCTTCGTTACTAATTTAAAACTTTTGTAGTATTGTTTAGGACTCAATTCAAAAGGAAAGAGGTCGTTGCTCCACAAAAACGAAAAGTAGCGTTGTAGCAAAACTGGTTGAGTAAGAGTCGGAAAATTTATATCTAAACCATTGAAATTAATAATATTTATTAGGCATCCTTGAAAAGTGTTGACAATGCTGATATCTTTAGCATAACTTTGTTGAAGCTCAAATGCTTCCTCAACTTTTTCAGTCGGGTGTGCGAATTCTGAATAAGCACTAATAAGCAAAATTTGTTGGGACAATAAAATAAACTTCATCGTGTTTACTTTAAAACTAAGTGGAAACATGGGTTGACTTGTCGTTACTTATTTTCACTTTAAAAAACTATTGTCCAAACTAGTCTTGACTAATACCAGTACAACTGTTTTAGCAGAAGCTTTTAAAATCCTGTTTGCCTTCAAGGTTTCCTATTTTAACATGCAAACATGCAAACATGTTATTTTTGATTTTGGTGCAACTAATTAAGCTGGTTGTTCTCACAGTAGTTGGAACATTTTTACCAAATCGTTGTTTTGAACTTTGAAAGCAATCACATTCACTTATTTACACAATAATCTCAAGGATAGCTTGGCCACATTTGTTAAAAATTGAGTAAAACCTGGAGAATTGTTTTTCCATAAGCATTTATAAAGTTAAAGGCTGTTTTTGAACATGTTTACGTTTTGTTCTGTTCCAAAGAAAACACATTTTCTGTTGCTCTACTTATCTGACAAAAACACTAAGCTTTAAAAAATAAGTTGTTAAAACAATAAATACAAGTCGGTTGTTTGTTTTCAAATAGTATTCAAGTTATATGTATTTTAAATTTGTCGTGAGCTCGAATAGTACAAATCTATTTTAAAAATAATTACTTTGAACAGAGTAATAATTATCCGATGGAAATCGATTTGGATTTTAAATGAGCTACTTTGTACCAGAAAATGTGCTGAGCTGTGTTTTATTACAAGTCCAAATAGACTTTTTCCTTTAATATGAGCAAATAAACGTAGGCTTTTAGTACAACGAGCATATTAAGTTGAACGCACTTTATAAATCCTTTATAGGTACGCAAGAAAGCAAAAATGTAGATTTTTGGAATTTAATATAGATGTTTTATCATAACCCTTTGCCAGAATCAATTGGCGTTCTGAAAAAGGAAACAATGTAACTCGGTTATAATTAATTAATGCATATGAAATGCTTTTGTTCCAAATAGGGAAAAATGACCAATTTTAAATCGCGCACGTATTTATTTGTTCTATAATGAAGGCAACTGCTTAGCGAAGTTCACTTGCAATCTAGGGTCATGTTTGCTTAAAACCTGCTTCCGTGAAACCATGATAATTAAAAGGAATTCCAAAAAGTGTCTGGCGGAACCCCTGATAACATTAACATACATATAGTTCTTCTTCTAAAGAAGAAAAAGAAGTAAGTTTTTAATATTAATGAATCTTAGGAAAAGAGCAATGAAAAATATATTTAGCATGCTACCCGTTGTTGAATCTTATTTATGACGGCGAGTCTGGCTTTCATATTTATAGAAACTTCTCTGGCCTTACAAATTCATGTATGTACTTAATAATCCAAACGAGTGATTTATATGTAATCAAATATTAATTTGAAGGATTATTAGATGGAAATAATTAGATGGAAAAAAGGCTTTTACTCATAAATTCCATATAATCCATCAAAACATACGAAAGGTTTGTCATTTAGGCCGTAAACGAATTTCTTGTCCAGTTTATGGCGCAGTTACAAAGTTATTGTAAACTTCTTGAAGAAAATTAAAAATAAAGATGCATTTGTAAATTCATATTTTGTTTCAACAAGAATCTCGTTCAGTATAAATAGATCATTATCGTAAGCTTTAATACGGAACTAAAAGTAAAGCTCAGCGTAGTCTTGACTACAAATTTTCGGCAATGTTTTAGTCAAATTCGTTGGGGAACCGAATCTGCTTACCAACAAAATTGAAGATTACGATTTCATGATTTTCTGTGCAAAAATATTATAAACCAGACCAAGTCATCATATTTTACGCATATTGCGAGGAAAATTATAGGTTTTCCATGAAAGACACTTAAGTAAAACTTTCAAAGTCAAGTCAGTAAGTATCACAATACAATGTAATATACTTTGTTAGACTAAATTCAACGAGAGTGTTGTAGTAGTGCTTGACTTTCGTCAACGTAAACCAATAAAAAAATAATTTAATTTTAAACTGCAACCAAATTCAATTATGGTACTAGTCTAAAGACAGGTATAAAATTTCATACAATTATTTAAATATACATTTGGTTTGTATATCCCTGGTAAATCAATAATCATTTAGGGTTTTAATCCATTAGTAGAAATAAAAACATTTTGTTTAAATGACGTATATTATTTTATTACGCAAACTATATAAAATTGTTTTGTATATACATTTTTAATACTGAATGTGGAAACGTTTATTTATTATGTTTATACTTTTGTCTTGAAATTTTGGTTTTGTGGTTCTTAAAACGTTTCATCATTAAAATATGATAGTTTGCTATTCTCTGAGTTTCTAGTGATTTTTTAAAATATTATATCAAGCCTTTTTGCGCATAGTTAATAAAATATAAATTTACAAACCCAAACCCGTATTTAGCACCAGCTTCCACACATTATTAGATGCACTTACTCTTTCGAATTTTGTATATTAATAAAAACTAACCTTGAAAATTATTATTTTTCAACTAGAATAGACTTGCTGTGGAAATTCCCATCATGACCAATGAATACACAAATTTAATTTATTATTACCATAAGCTGGCATACTATTTAGCCGGTTTGCCATACTGCTTCAGAAGAAGTGAAAACGGACAATTGACAATGCATAAGAATTGGACACAAATGGTAAGTAAACTTTTAAAGAATCGAATTTCTTAATTAAATCAACATATTTTTGAATGCGGTTAAGAAAGCATTTATACTTCCTTTAATAATTCGATCTTCTTATGTTTCTAATAGGCCATTTGTCACCTATTTTCTACAATTTATATTTATTGTAAATGCAAAATACTTATCCAATATTTCATAGGTTGCTTAAGTTTGCCCGCGACTATAACAAATCCTTTTGTTTTTCTTGCCATAATTGAACAAGTTGCGAGAATTTGTATGGTTGCTGTCTCAATATATGTTCAAGTAACCAAAAGAGTAGATTCGCTGAACCTTTTTAGAAAAACTGAAGTCCTTTTTTACAATCAAGAGTTGATTAAATTTCGACGAGAAGCCAATTTTGTACGTTTATATTAATTTCGTACTAATAAAAACTTTTTTTAGGAATTGTGTCTAATACTAAATTGCTTGCATTTCAGATATTGACACGGCTTTTACTCGGGACTTACTTAGTTTTAGCAGTAATATGTTTTTTGGCTCCAATTTTGTTACAACTCTCCAATAATAAATTTTCTTCTAACATTAATCTTGCACATTCGCATATTTTCTGGACTTCATCAAAAATTACTGACTTTGTCAGTTATAGTTACAGTGTGATAGATTATTTTACAGTAGGAGCTTATATTATATTGATGATGAACAATTATTTAAAGATCTTTTTCCTTTACACATCATTTCTAGCAATTTTATTTCCCATGTGTATACTGTCAAATAAATTTAATTCATTTGTCAAAAATGAAGTCCATTCAGCAAAAACTGGGACTCTTGTCAATAGTATAAAATCAATAAATTTATATCACAAGTTTGCCAAATTTGCAAACTTGGTTAGCAAAGTATACGGAACACAATTATTTTGCATAATAGTTTATGCATTTTTCTACTTCCCAAGTACTTTACCTTACATATTTACTAATAACAGGATAGAATATACACTTGTTCATTGGGAGCACGTTTGCATGCTTCTAGTCATTTTTTGGCTAACGTGCAAGTTTTGCAACGATGTAAGTTTCTAGTTTATCCTTATTTTTCTAAAAGGTTTTCTAGATTAAATTTTGTCTTTTGTCAAATAGATGTCATCAATGAAAGAGCTTATAAGCTTAGAAAATGTTTCCAAGAAGTTAGATCGAAGCCAGCAGCTAATTTGTTTACATTGGCTGTCAACACCCTATGCAGCTGTACTAGCTCTACCATTTCCAATGACTTATTCCACTTTCATTATTGTACGTTAAGTATTATACCATACAAAAAAGACAAAAATTTTTATTTTTTAATTGGTGTGAAATTTTTAGTTTTTCAGCAACGTTGTGGTCAATTTTTTCATAGCATCTGATATGTTTGGTAAATTTTACTAGCTGTCGGGATCCTTCAAAACATTTGATATGAAATAATATTTGAATCAGAAAATAAATAATTGTAATAAAAAACCAGTGCTTAACAAGCGGCTAACCAGAGTGGACAATGTTACTTCTTCAAAATCTTATCTTATTTAATTACAGCATCATGTACCAAACCTTAATAAACTCTAGCATTTACAAAAGGAAGTAGACGAATTAGAGTTTAAAAATAGCAGTTCAAATGCCAATATTATAATTGAAATCTTGCGAACATTTATGTGTTTTCCGAAGTCGTCATTGTAACTATTTTTATTTCCGATCAATTTTACATGAGAATCAAACTAATACATTGGTTAATAGCAAATGCTTCAACTTTCAACGGAGTCAACGGCTCGACAAAATATACTTCGCCAAATTACCTTCAAAATTCTAAATTATTTCAGATAGCGTCGGAACAACAACCTCGGTTGTACCGTACCATTTTCGATCCTTTTCTTCAGTTGCTCTTTCAAAACATACATTAAGGCTGTAAACATATTTGCCAAACAAGCATACGTACGTATTAAAACAACCCCAGTTACTAACAGACACCCATAACAGAGGAGGAACAATGGCAAAGACAGTCTATGTTCAAATTTAAGGAAAACCTTTACGGTCAAAATAAGTAGTAATACGAAAGATACAAAAATACCAGCTGTAAAATCTGAATAGAGTTCGCGATATTCTGTTGACATTACTTGAACTTCCCTATACATTAGACAAGTCTGTAAGCACGTTTTGCTCTTTTCTGGATAAACTTTTATCCAGAAAAGAGCAAGGAAGCTTTTGCCGCTTACAAGGAAACTCCAATTACCAAATAGTTTACCAAAAATACCAACGATTTTGTCCAGATTCCATAAATCGACCAAGTTGCTTCAAAGCCAGTACCAATTCTTCCTTTACATTCTGTTGTTACGAACCAGTAGCCTCCCAAATACAATGGTAAATTAAAACATATTTTGCATAAGTGTGAACATAATTAGTAATATTTACCTGTTCTGCGATTTGCATATTGTAACATTACATTCAAAAAGGATTCAATACGTTGTCTTTGAACTAAAAGCGATATGAAAATAAATGAACGGTACCAAACTCCCAATGGTAAAGTACACGCCGTGAATTTTTAAAAAGATGTTGGTTTTGCTCCACGTCGATATCATTTGCAGAATTATAAGCAAAGTAATTATTATGCTTATAAAATTCCTGGTTTGGTATATGCTTTGTTTTCTTTGGGATTTTACTTAATTTTTTGTATGGTTTCACTAGAATGTTGACGAGCCAAAAATATCAGTAACCTTTACTAGTTCTACCAGAGACTCAGAAGATTTTGGACAAGAAGCATTCTTGGTTTTTTGTTGTGGGCAGAAGTTTAAACGGGAAAGTGCTAGGAAAAACCGAAGAAGAGTGAACACAGGATTAAATATAATATGTGATTAGAGGCAGCATTGGTTTCATTGCGACAGGCGAGGCTAAACTTTTTAAAAACCTTCAGGAAATCATTTTCTTTAAAGTGGTGTAACTATCAATTAATTTGGTTTCCTTATTTACCAAATGGTGTTTAAACAGCCAGCCCAAAGAACTATTATACGATAAGGAAACTTGGCCTACAACATTGTTTACAAAGTACCTTTTTTCCTGATGCCGAGTTATCTAAAGTCTAAAAGAGTCATTAATCAACATGAAAAGTACAACATATCGTCCATGAATTTAAAAAAACCAAGCTCCAATCTACCAAGCTAGCAATAAATGGCTGCGAATTTGGTAGCTGGTTACATGGGTTTGCCCTTAGGAACCTTGTGAAAGGGTTCATTTAAAACGATTTCTGATTAACCTTAAGATGTCACAAATTAATCTTTTAATTCTCTTGTTCATGAACCAACTATTCCTCTAATGACCAGATTTCACGCATTCCATTATGTCAATTCTACTTTCATTTGCTATAGTTTTCTCCAAGAAAGTTTTGTGGAATAAATTGCAGTTAAAATTAGCATTATTAGAATTTTCTGTTCAAACTAGCTCTTGGCTTTAAAATTTCACTGAAAGGTTTTCCCGTCTTTGAAATTATTAATCTATGAACTAAACAACGGCAAGGCATTTAACAACATTCTAAACGTGAAAACATTAGACCAAAAGATTAATGTTTTCTGAAAAGCAGAAGTCCTAGAATATTCGGAAAATGAATGCATAAGCATGTGGCCATAACGCTCAGGCAGTATCAGCATTTTATCCGAGCACTTTAGGTACGTAATTCAAATGACGTCAAAAATTAGTTATGCGTGATTTTATTTGCAATAAGAATGCATTTGTCGATTTCCGGCACATAAATGTATTTGGTAGTAATCTCAAAGCTAAAAAACGAAGATGATTCAATTAATTTTGCCATATCAACTAGGATTTTATAGTATACCACGCACACTAACGGGATTCTAAAGCATGCTGGCTGGCTTTGCTAGTGTTTAATAAAGAAGCTGCATTCCGAGCTTTCTTGGTCATTATTATAACTTTAAATATTTTAATATCGAAAGATATGTTGCGTGGCATAAGGCCAATATCGCTGAATATATAAACGAACTAGCATTTGCAAACTGCAAACTTTAATTATTTTTTGGGAAAATAATTATTCTACTTAAGGTTTACACAAGTGTTCAATTTAAAATGTAATTATTTATCTACATAAGCTACCAGTTTAAATAGCTTCTTCAGAGCTCAGCTTACAAACGGGTCAATATTTAAACTCGTTGCTAAATTTTGTTTTCAATATAAAGTACTCAAAACGTCATTCGTAGAAAATACTTGTGAGTTGCAGGCACGTTGTCAGATACTTCGGAACATTTGGATCTCTTGTCATCAGATTTTTCAAAAAAAGGTTTACGATATCTAAATCCACTATAAACCTTTTACTATATTTCCACAAGGAGGGTAAAAACTTAAATTTTAAACAATATACTTATATCAGTGTAGAAATCTGTACTCTATTTTGTATATAGTGTAAGGAATTCTCGGGATTTACCATAAAATCGTGCATACCAATTGTCATTAAGACTTCCAACAGAAAAAGCAAGAATTTTATTTCTTTATTTCTGTTATACCTATACACGTATCTTATTTTAAAGTCGAAGCCTTTCTGGAAAAATATTGAATCAAAATGGAAACCACATACTAGAAATAAATGTGTTCTGAAACAAAAGATTTGTTTTAGATTCCGGTGTGGACAGTAGCATGTCTGCGAGATTAACTTACCCTTAAAAATAAGTATTCGTTTAGTTCTACTTGACCCCAAAGAAGAAAAATAATATTTATTAAAAACAATGAAGGCAACAGAAGCAAAATATAATATTGTATTGACCAATATTTATGATTACATGCAGCAGCTTTTATTCACATGGTAGTTTTGAAAAAAAGTGGTAGCAATGACTTTTGAAAATAATCATTTTTCATAGAATTTGCCAAAAAAATTCAATTTATCAGTGCAGTTGTTTGCCTATTTTGAAACGAATTAAATTAATCACGACTTGAACCAGATATAAACCGCAAAACATACTTTGGAGTATGGCATATATAGTTATAAACACTTGCAAGTTATTAATCTGATTCCAGCGATCAAAGTTTTACGATGCATACAAATTGGCAAAAATAAATTGTAACATTCATTCAACAGGGATTGTTAACTTCGAGTATTAACTTCAAGGCAACAATAAAAAACCCATTTTTAGTTTAGTTTTCCAGTTGTGAATACTACAACGAACACAATTAATCCCAACGCTCTTAAAAATCAATGAAGTCGGGTTGGTCTCTTCATTTTCTCAAACCCACAGCTTATATTAACATAATAAGTTGGCTCATACTCAGACTCTTCAGAAATGACAAACCCAATAATCAAATACCGATTTTAGCAACATATCTTATAATACCCTGTTTTTGTTTTCAACTCAAGCGTTAAAAGTGTGTTACTATTTTCTTTAACTTTAGAGGGAATTCGTTAAATCTTTTTCCCAGAGAAACGTCTACAAGCATTTCATTTGTAGACGTGTAAGGAACGCAAATTGTAACTTCAATAATTGTGAAAACCTTAAGGGTTGGATAGTTTTTCGATTTAAAGCACTAACTAATATACACGTGGCTCTTAAAACTTTCCTTTGTATTCCAACATATTGCAAATCAATGTCGTCTTAAGAAACTTTGACAGTTTATTATTAACTAAGGATTTAACGGTTCACAATAAATTCAACTCAAACTTAGATCAGATGTTTTGTTAGTCATTGTTTCCAAAAAGTGAACTTATGCATCAAAAGAACCTGATCCAGCGTCATATAGGACAATGTGCTGCAGAGTTCTTTGATTAATTAAGTACGAAGCTAAAAACTTGGTAAATTCTTTAAAGAAACTGGAATTTATAAACTACGACGACATACCATGGAGATTAAAACAAATAGATTATTTGTCCTCTTATCTCTACTTATTGGCCACAATTTCACCCAATCTTTTGAAACAACTGCCTACTCCAGTTTTGATAATCAGTTCAAATTGATTAAAGGATTTGATGAATCCATAATTGTTATTTTAAATTTCCAAGGACTCGATATTCCATTGAATCAATTATCCGTCCCTGTTTTATTACTACGCTACTTTTCTTACGATGGGGATATTTATGTGTACCCGTCTGAATTAATTTCACGATACAGCGTCAACACCTCCGAGTTTAAAGAGAATATTTTCGACATTTGGGAAAAACTTAAGGAACAAAATATTTCAAGTGTCCTAACTGATCAAAAAGGCTTTGAATATGAAAACCTTCCATTCCATTTTGGTTTACGGTTGGCAGCAAAGAACACAAACTGTGAGGCCAAGGTGTATTTGCATCCCCCAAATGAAGAAGAATCTTCGAACATGTACTACCTTCATTCGAGTTGGGGCCCCTTAATAAAAGATCCATATTACATACTGTATAAAAAGTCTACTGTAGACCTTGGTGAAATGAAATCAAATTATGTAAACACCAACGGAAAATATGCGTTTCTTATCTGCAGTAGTGACGCAGGTTCTATATGCGTTAACAATAACAGTACATCAAAATGACTGCAACTAGGTACAAATTTGAATTAACCTTCTCTGAAGTTTTGTTAATTCAACGACAAACCAGAATTGGACACAGCTTGTACCTTTTTTGCCAGTATTGTACTCCATGTGATCCATTAAAACTGGTCCCAGTCAATATTTTGGATTCTAATGCTAAAACTTTAGTTCAAAACCTTACTTATTATATTGCAAATGTTCTTCCTGAGTTCCTGAGTGTTGTACTTGCACGGTCTACGGAAAACTACGGAAAAATTATTTCCAAAGGAAGACGAACACGAAAAGTTCTGTTGGCTTATCTTTCTGAATTTGATCCCGAATTGTTCCCTGATCTCGTAGACATACACGCACTCGATTTAATTATTTTTGAAAACATTTCTCTTTTATTCTTTGAAGAACATGAGGAAGTCATCGAATCACGGACAGCTCTTAAACTAGAATGCTCATTAAAGAGCGCTATAAATTATCCTATAAAAATTATCTCATACATTGACCGAAACACTGAGATAGACATAAGTTTCTACCAGGAACTAGGCTTAATTTTCTACAGCACCCAACTTCGATTTGTGAGCTGCCACAAAGAACAAAAACGTTGGATTAATCAACTGCAAGAGTTAGTGCTTGCCTTTGATGTATGGACATGGATGCTAATTGTCATAGTTTGCTTCTGTATAGCGTATATTAACACTTTGACTACGAGAAGTACTGAGAACCTTAAACAGTTTAATTTTCGCGATTCGTGTTTTTACTTATACTGCTCAATAATCGACCAATCTACCCGAATATTCTCAAGGACAGAGGGAAACAAACTTTTGCTTTGTGTTTTGCCCATTGCACTCCTTATATTAAGCAATGAATATAAAGGGGAAAATATAACTCGACTAACATTAGAACCTAGCCTTGTTCCATTTGACACATTTAGGAGCTTAATTAATAACAATTTTAAAACGTATTCGCCGCGCGTGCATCTTGAACGCATTGCATATTTGAGCTTAAAACGAAATACAGACATAGAAGAGGAATATTTACAAGAAAATGGTCATGAAGCGTTCCCAATCGTATCCGAATTTTGGTTTCAAGTTCTCATGCGATTTAGTGCACCCATGTGGAGCAGATTGAGCAATTTGAAAGATCAAATTTCTGAAAAAACCTTTTGGTATCTAAACAATTCTGAAATGGTACCACGATGGACACTTAATTCCGGTCATTATGGACCTTTGGAGTCTAGTGAGGAAAATATGGATGAACACATAAACAAATGCGACAAGTCGGCAATTATAGTGCTGCAGAACTCGGCAATTCAGATATATGCTAAATTGGCAGCATCAAATAAGCCCGTATATATGGGAAAAGATATCATCAATGAGAACCTAAAAGGTTATAAATATAGTGGATTTTTTCCTTCAAAACTTTTATTACGAATAAAATATTCGTTCCAAATGGGAGTGCTTGAATGGTGGCAAAAGTATTTAAAGTGGTACCTGGAACTTAAAACCAACATACAGATTTTGAATCAACCAAACACCAACAAGGACTCTAAAAACGAATACGTAGTTCCTATTTTGTCAATATTTCTCGGTGTTGGTTGGATAATATCTGTAATTGCTTTTGTTATTTATGATAGTCAGATTTTGAGGAACACGTTTTACTGTGTTTGGATGACGTATCGTATGCCTGCAAAATATATTGGTAACAAGTCTGAATCAAATAATAACCC
Organism: Entomobrya multifasciata; assembly: GCA_034693345.1. NCBI lineage: Eukaryota > Metazoa > Arthropoda > Collembola > Entomobryomorpha > Entomobryidae > Entomobrya > Entomobrya multifasciata. The sequence goes on along the minus strand of JAQFXM010004352.1, from coordinate 4,866 downwards.
TGAGGAAGTTTCTGTCCGGACAAGCTTATCCACTGAACCAGTTATTTGTCCTTTTTGTTCTGCGAAACAATTGTGTAAAGATTTTCAACATACGACAGACCTTTTACTCCATCTGTCAATTAATCACACTGAATATTTCTTTATGGATATCCTAGAGACTAACAAAAAGCTTGAAAAATTACAAAATATTTGTAACCTAATAATAACGTCAGAAGTTGCATCTACTCTGTGCGTTGGAAGCCATTATCAGAAGGAGTATACGTGTCCATATTGCGATATAGGAACTGTATTTAAAAGTAATTCATTAATTAGATTGCATTTATTGGAAACTCACCATAACATATTAGTAGAAAAGATTCGAATTTTAAGTGAACTAGATTAATAAAGATTACGGTTTAAGACACTAAAGTCCAATGTAACAATGGGTCTAATGTAGCCATGTTGTTTTTAGACCTACTGGGAAAAACGATACATGAATAAACGCTGTTTCAACTACAGCCAATCAAACTCGTATGTTTTCAGAAATTACGATAAAAATCCTACTTTCTTGGAAACCTGAAGATTAAACGTTTTGTTCTGATTTGAAACATGGGGGAAATAGTTTTTATGCTAGGATCATGTTAAATTTTGTCATCCAAGGAAATATTTTTGTTGCCCAATTTATGTTTTTATTTTTCAAACTTGTTTGAATGATCCCACTACTTAAAATTTGTATGGTTATCTGGTAAGGCTGACCGTGACTTAAATATGGCTCATCAGGCTATAACTTACGTTGTTCAGTTGGCTTTTCTGAGGACGGTTACTAGTTTATTAAGAAATTGAATCTTTTCTTCTTCTTTTTAAAGTTATCAAAATATACACAGCACAACACTTACGGTAAAACCACTCCAGTATATCATTATTATAATTAATATTGGTCAGCTAGTTTAATATTCTATATTACAAAAATATTTAAATCATTTTTTTAAGCAATGAAGTTTGTTGGTTTGAAAATGTATCCTTTTTTGTATTACAAAAGAACCAACCAACCAATATGAATCTTGTGCATGGAACGGGTTCTTAATATACGCATTTTTAAGTGGTAAGACTATAACTATTGGTTTTTTCTCATGTCTCATTTACCGTCCATATTATTTCGCTTGTATTAGCTTTTTTTAAGCATTCTTAAAATTGGCATCAAATAGCTTCAATATCAGCTAAAACGAGTAAAGCTAGAAAACCCTAAAATATTTGTCTTTATGATATTTCGATTAAGCAAAAACTATTATGCCAGAAAATCAATAAGGTTGGATATGATAAGCATCGTTTTTAATATATCTGTTAACGTTTGCACTGGCTACTTGTGCATTCATTGCTTTTGTGTCGCACCTTTGTTAGCTTATCATACTTTCTGAATTGAATACTGATTCAAAAGTATAATCAATCATTTCTTTTAGACATGGCTTTCACTTCAAAGCTCCCTGAATGAAGCTTAATATGATATGTTTTTACGCTATTTTAGTGGAGGATCCGTAGCTTATTTACGCTACCATGGTACCATAAATACGCTACTGATTCTCCACTGTATTTAATATATATGATCATACATGGTTCTAGGGTTCTTAATATTTTGGAAAAAAAAGTTATAGTAAAAGTTCGTCTGTCTACTCATCTGGTTTACTTACTGAACAACAATAAAACTGAAATAAAAATGGCCAAACTGTCTGAAAGGGGTTGATTCAGGACACAAATATTTTATAATATTTTGTTAGACTTCTTAACAAATTTTTTGAGTCACTGTTTACAATGGCATTGGTTCAGTTTAAAAGAAACACATAAACATATTTTTTAACATTGTATTAAATTCACGTGACAATTCACACTATGCCATTAAATAGACCGATAAAACTGCCAATTCGCATTTTTTAATTTCATTAAATGGATCAAAAAGGGAACGAACAGTGAGTTGGATTTTCCAAACACGGCTGAAGTTACCGAACAAATTTGCTATTAGAAATAGTCTACTTGTGTGGTTTTTTGTATAACTAAAATGTAATTTTCCACACTGACCGCAAACTTTTAAAAGTATTTTGTTTGTAAATCCGTTATTTACAAAAAATAATCTGCACACACAAAACCTGTCCACTTTTAGCTACGTCTATTGCTCTCAACGTGTTAAAATCAAAAACAAAGTACAGAAAATCAGAATACCAAGCGTGAATTATGCAAAACTTAACTTTAATTGCTTGCAATAAAGAACGCACCTATTTAAAAATTAATTTTTACCAAATACGCTAACTAATGAGCCCCATGTTTTCAATCGCATGAAAGGACATTGTTTTTGCTATAAGAAGCGCTACAATACCAGTTCTACATTTGTCTGGGAACAATTTTCAGGGGTGTTGTAGAAAGCATGTTTATAGCATCGAGTTCCTACATTTTACAACCTACGTTTTCCCAAATTTGGAGTACATTGGGCAAATGTTCCTTGCATTAGGATTCAATAAAAATTGTGTGAGAATTGTTTATGCCTGTATATTTTTTCGACGATATTTTGTACGCTTCTCCTACATTTGAGAAAATGCTTCAGAGAAGTTTCTTGTACATATCTGGAAGCAATTACTCGGTACTTTTTACTGTATAAAAACATTGTTCAAATTAGTCGTCTACACAAACTACGTCGGTTAAAATATGGATATTCAATTTGTAGTCCAACTAGTCGAATCTTTTGCAAAGCGGTCACGTGGACACGAGAAATAAACACAAAACTTTGATGTAAAATAAACCCGCTGTAATAGCGACCATAACGACGCCGCTGCAATGATTATATTGCGACGAATGACATTGACTAACACTGATGTTGTCAATGAAAAATACTTTCGAACGGTGTCACATGACATGTGTTTCCACATTGCAACCTCTGACCCCGATTTCTGACCCGACGAGGTCACATTGACCTATATTGTCAAATGATTCTTGATCTACTCGAGGAGGGCTTTTGATTGAGCTATTACAATGTACACTATGTCGTTTTTGAAAATTTTCAACCTTGACCTTTGACCTTGGAGGTTGACCCTGGGGGCTGAAAATCAATAGGCTTCTTGCCCTTGACCATAGTGACTTACATACTAAATTCGAACGAAATCGGTCATCCTGTTCTTTGGTTATCGCGGGGAAAGACGGACGGACGGACGGACGGACAGACATGCTAAAAGTCAATACTTGCTGACGCTTCGCTTTCAGCGTCGTTATAAGTGGACTTTAACCAAGATTCTGCTTATTCTGTTTAGTGTTGCATTATTCAGGATAGTACAAATAGTCGAGTTTATAGCCTTTTTAAGCAAAACGGGTTTTGTAATAAATTTGTGTTTGGAACTGGAGAGATTACGTAATAATTGTTCGTCAGCGGAAATTTAAGATCTACGATTGTTTGGGGATGCAACCAATAATGTATTTAGAAGAAAATGTTACAGCTTTCGAATGTTGAAAACCAAAAAATTAATTCTTCAAGTTAATTTTGTTTAAATAAAAATTCAATGCAGGCACTTTCTTTACTGCACAAGCTTTAGGTTATTAAAAAGTTGTTTTTGGTTCTTTCATTTTATTAACCTAGAAATTAAAAAAATGCCAACACATTTAACAATCATTTAAACGAAAAAGCATGCCAACGGGTTTGTAGTAGGAAAGTTACGCAAAACGTAATAAATCACTGTTAAATAATTAACTTAATTTTAATAAATAAAAATTAGGGCAAATAAGACAAGTATTTTATAAAAACAGGAATCCTCTTTTGTAATAAAAATGAATGTATTAACATATGGTCATAATGATAAGACAATATTAATATCTTATCCGAGCTAAATTAGTTCAACTAATTAATTTTCTCAAATAAGTTACTTAAGTCAAATAACTTAAATATTTATTTAGATGACGGAAATTTAATTTGTATTAAGCAAGCAGGTCGCAAGTTTCGGCATATTAGTTCTTTTGGTAGGGAACTTACAATCAGTTTATCATGTGATTTTAGTTTATACGTTTATCTAAGTCCGAGCAAAGTTCTAATTTCAATATATTTTCATCAATTTTCTTTAAACCTAGCACACAGACTCCTCAAGTCAAGGGATCAGCCGATTTTCAGCAGTTGGGTTCTGATGGTTTAGGGGCTGGATGATGTCAGTGGTCACATGTCTTATTGGCAAAACATTGCATTATTCTAGATAGAGTTAAAAGATTAGTAACTTTTGTCAATGAGTCACTAAACATTAGTTTTCGAATTTATTTGGCCAACGAAAACTATTTTTCAGGTTATTTTTTTATTTGCCAGACAAAATGATATTTAAATTTTCCATTAATGACAGTATGGTTTTACACGCTAACTTGACTCATAGGTCGATATTTTAACTATAACTCTCTCAACAAAAAGTTGTTTGCCGGTTTTTTACAATTATACACTAATCTTCGTAGTTTACGACCGCATTCTGTTAAGATAATTTTTGAACAATTCAGGATGCCTCTCCGCAACTCGAAAATCATGAAAAATACTGAAATCGACAGACCTACGAAAAGAAATACAAATATTACAAGGATATTTCCCGAAATGCTTGGTCTCGTAGGAACAATATTTTCAGCGCCCAAAACAATGTCAGATCTATTAATAAATTTGGGCCACCACTCCAATATTCCAGTGTTAGGAATAAACGAAATAATTTGAAGTATTGAGGACGGAACATATGTCCCTGTATACTCAAAAGTTAACTCCGGCGACGTATACGCATTACTACTAACGTCCGAGTGCAACCCAGAGGCTTTCAGCGATCGATGTGAAATTTGTGCCAAATAGTTTGGTAATGCCCAAGCAGTTCCACTACAATTATTTAAATCGTTTCT
>JAQFXM010004351.1:0-17382 GCA_034693345.1 Entomobrya multifasciata | reverse complement strand
GTGCTCGAAAAATTCTAATATATAGGGACCATTGTGGACCATAGCCATGGTATATGAATGCAAAAAACCGGACCAAACAATATTGAACGGGACCAGAATTTTGGCAGTTTTTCTAAAATGGCAACATTCGAATTTGAACACCCAACATTTGAAACGCGATATCTTCGTTTACGTAAAACAATGATATAAGACCACCATATCATTTTGAAGCTGAGAGCTTGGCCTTTTAAACAAGGTATTGCATAAGGTCAACGACTCTCATATGTGCTCCATGCAGACCGCCATATAAATGTGTACCACGTGTCGTTCGACTTCAGTTTTTTACAAAGATTAGAATTTTTACAGAAAAAGACTTTGAAAACCAGAAATACCAGCCGGCCTATTTTGCGCCATTACAATAGCAACATAATTCAGAAATATTCACAAAAAAATCTCTAAACACAAAAAAAATGCGAAGTGTTTGATTGATGCTGTGCCAAGGTAAACAGTTTTTGCGACTTTTTCAAAAAAATATGTCTAAGCCAAATATTTGGCATATGGAGTGTCAAAAATTGCTCTTACCATCATATTTTTTGTTTTAGTTTACACATTTTTTAAAATTATGCAGGTTATACTTATTGAAAAGGAAATCAATATAAATTTGCAAACGATCGCTAAAATTTCCAATTTTACCGCTAAATTTTTTACCATAAAAAGGGTACACAAGCACCCGATTTAGAATGATGAAAAACATTTCCCCTATATTTATTGAATTATGGTTTTACTATGAAAGGAAGTATGGGATGAATAATATGGTAACAAGCAGACATAATACCGAAGGAATAATTCTGACTTAGTGCTGAGCTTCTGCAACTACTAATGGATCTGATGTTGATTTTCGGACAAACTATAAATGCATTTTCCGCTTTTACCATGTAATAACAGCGATTGTCATGTACTGTTTATTGGGAAACTCAAAACCGAGAGCTGTCCATGTTGGTCATTTTCAATGGCATGAAATGAAGTAAAATAATAGGGGTGTAAAAAATTCAAAAAAATACTGCGGAAATAGATAATTAATTAGGGTGAAAACCGTGCGGTGAAAAATGTGCTCTATCAGTGCAAGTCATTATCTTCATTTGGCCGGAAAATAATTCCTTGCGTCCAGTGTGTAATTGTGATACAATCTCGAATGCCATGAAAGTTTGCTAAATGGGTAGACAAACACAAATATATATTTAAGACCATCATATGCCAATGTAGTAAACCATGTTTAAATTTAAGTTTCCTTAAGATCTTTTAAAACCTCGCTTGGTAAAAAATTGTATTTATATTAGTAAACCGTGCGATCTTTTGTTTCATTCCCGAAATTATTCAAGAAACATCTCGGTACCGAAATTTCGGTAATATACGATTTTAAAGATGAACTTATTGTGTTCGGCTACGTAAATATTTGAAGGTACTTATTTATGGTATCTGCACTTTCATTGAATCAAGTTTATTCTGGACCAGGCCAAAACTAGAAACTGACTGCATTTGTTTTTTGATTCACCTGTATTCAAACAACAAACTGTTATTTCCATAAAATTGGATTAGGCTTAAAGATTTAAACAAATTTGAGAAAAATTATTTCACGTTAAATGCAAAGCCATCAAATGCCAGAGAAAAATAAACATAAAAAAGTTTGCAGGGTTTATTTTTGCTCAGGTATTTGATACCTTCTCTAACACAAGAATTTCAAGGAGCTTATTTTTCTCAAATAAAAAATCATTTGACACAATTTTCTCGTGTTTTCTGCATTCACTCATTCAAAATACTTTCCCCCAATTTTTTTACTTTGGATGTATTTTAACTTTGGTTTAAGGGATCAGTCCAGAAATTTTTTCAAATGATTTCAGTTTTTAATGTATAAAGTATATGGAGGATAAGAGAACAGACTATCATCAATCAATTTTAATGCTCGAGGTCCTTCTATTAGTAAGTAATTGTGGCATATTGTACTACGGGTAGTCACATTAGAATAGTGATGAAGCGCATGGTTTTAGGTAGTTTCATATGCATGTATGGGTATCAGAAAAATAACACCCGTCAATCAAAAATTTGAGTTAAGCTAGTAGTGGAAGTACCTAAAACCATGCGCTTCACCACTATTCTAATGTGACTACCCGTAGTACATATGATTACGAAACTTACATTACGTTGCCGCAACTGTAAGCTGCATGTATGCATCAGTACGTAGAAAATTACGAAGATTATACCTTCAAACTACCCATGGTGGCGTATTTATATGAATTTAAATACCTATAATAATAAATAGTTGGTGTAATAAGTTTTCAAAAATGCATGGTAAATCCAAATTTTCACTTGGAATTGCAATTTATCACGTTCCATTCTTGAGTTTATGTCCTTTAAATTGTGACATTTTAACACAGCCGTTCAAAGCCGTAAAGAGTTTCAAAGGGTTAACGTGTTTATAACAATTACAGGGTACTAAAATTAGGCCGAAAACGAATTAAGTAATTGACGACCAAGATTTCCAACGGATCTAGACTCCAATGAAGAAACATGTAATAATTTTAATTTTCTAGGAATATGTACATTTAGTTACGTAACAAATTATTTTAACTTGGAGATAAATTACACCTAAAGTTTATTGGTAATTTTTCTGTTCTCAGTTAATCTAAACAATCTCGTTGGTCAACTTACAATGTGACAAAGCTCCTGACATAAATTTAGACTTTTATAATTTCCGCTTATCATTATTTCTGCTTGATAGTAGTGAATCTAAAGGTTGTATTAATTTCATATTTGCTAGTACTTGATTACGAGAGAAAAACTGCATTAAATTGAACTGCGGCCGCTTATTTTCAGAGTACACAAATATTTTTACCCATACAATATTTACCTATAAAGCGTCATATGTTCTTCAAAAATTATATTGCAAATGGTGCAGTTACTGACTTTAACATTCCCTGATTTTACAATTTTAAGCTTCAAATTCCACGAGATTAATTACTACGGAGCTTAACTGAAAAACGTCGTTGAAGCATGGATTCAACACAAAGACATCATTCAATTTACGTTGGTTATAACAGGTAAGAAATATGATTCCATAAAAATTTAGAGTAATTTAAAATTTGTTACTTAGCTTTGACCCGAAAGAATACAAAGTGTGCAGTGTAGCATAAGAATTGCTATTATTGTGGTGAATTGATTATTTTGTATTCTATATTTTTAACAGAATTCCTGGTTATATCCATAATATGCCCACAACTCTACCGCAAAGTTCATCGACAAGTAATGTCGTAATGAGGTGTCCTCAGGCCCACCACATTTCACCGCCTCGATGTTCAGTTTCTTACATGAATCAGACAATATTTTCATTGTTTCCTGCAAGATTTTACCATCCTATTCGGGGTCGTTTCAGTGAACAATATGGAGCCCTATACCCTATTGGTAGAGTGTCTTCAATCCGGGGGCAGTGTGTTCGGCAAACTGTGAAGGCTTTCATACCAACCAGCGTCACTCATATTCAAAATGTTGTGCAGCATCAAACACCAACTCTAACGGAGATGCATATGAGTAAGTTATTACCTGCTCAAACTTTAAACTATATTTTTATAATCTGTTATAAATAATATGACAGGCAACAAATTTCATTACATGATTGTCGAGGGATTATATTGAGTGCACATGTGTTAAATGTTTTCGAAGACTTGATCTCTCGACGCACAAAACGTTTATATGTATATGTATAAGCCCAGTATTCAATCAGTAGAAAAATGCGAAGAACCACAGCAAACCTGTACCGGTAAAATATTGAAGTGTAATTTCAGCTTTATTAATTATTAAAAATACTTTCAATTTTCTCAATCTTAAAAAGCAAATCTAAAATTTTACACATGTCTGAATGAATAATATTTGGGACCTTAAGATTGACTAATACGGTTTAATTAATGTTTTTGTGACAGTAATATAAATTTGCAAGTCGTATGAAGACAACAATTCCGTCTCTTAATTAGTGCAAAGTTGTCCTGAACATTCTGAAGAGATTAGACGATATTGTTGGCCAAACCATGAAACGTTATTTTTTTGGATTTATTACATTTGGTTCAACATTTTATGACTGCATACTTCTGCAAGGCAAAGCTAAACAATAGCACTTCATGTGTTTTGTATCTTCAATGTCTTGGCGGAGCTTTAGAATTCAGCATTTTTTAAAAAACAGCACTTAAATATTTAAATTTTGCACAATTTTTTTTGATTCATGTTTGCCATATTGTGCAATAAATGATATTGTGAATCTGTTTTACAGTGTTTTTAAATTTAATAGGTATCGATAATTATGAATTACTTGATACACGTTTTGTACCTTTAACTTTGAGCCAAAAAGTGCACGCTTAGGGATCATCTGATGAAATTTGTCGGTTTTCAATATTATAACTCGTTCTATATATCAAAGGATTATGTATGTGTACACTTAGGAAACTTGGATGCAGGCAATTTTGAAGATCAGTTCGATCTTAGGTCATTGGCTTTTAAACTAAACGAGAAAAAATCAGCGGACTTGACCCCAGATGGGATATGTTCTACAGTTGTCAATGAAATGAACAACCTGAAATTATCACACCCGAATGAATTGATGTGTTCATATTTTAATGGCCCTTTTGATGTACCTGCGGAGTCAGCTCATATTTTTAACGACACTGTTTGTGAGGCAGGCCCTACTTTAGATCCCGAACTGGATACACACTTTACCAGGTATTCCTGTAAATATTTTTGTAGCCTGCTTTTATGTTTCATGCATAAATTACAATGAGACTAATTCTGGCATTATTTCCAATCTATAGACAACAGTTAGAAGTTCAGCTAGAAAAATATAACGACGATCTGTTGTTTTACTTATTCTACAATTTTGTGCAAGAACAACTTCAAGTATCCGCGGCGGGTAGGCTGTTTGAAAAAGGTTGGCGTTTTCACTTAGAATGGAAGGTATGGATATCCCGTGATCCAAATTCAGTATATACTCCAATTTCCGGACCAGAAATTAACTACCTTATCGAATGTGGGATTTACAATTGGTTTGATATTTACACTTGGAAGATACAACAAACTGAATTGGTTTGTGATTTTTCTAAGTTAGATTACTCATTGGCATTTATCAGTAAGACTACAGACACCCTTTTAAAACCAGAAGACCTTCGCACACTGTAGACAATAGAATAGATTCCATCATAGTTGTAAGAGTTTGTATCAAATTGTCCAATTGTTTCCCAAAAATGATTGGAACTTTATGTAGCCTTTCATCAGATAAATTAAACTTACATTTAGGTCATTTTGCTACACGTTGAGGTTGAAAGGGCATAAAAAATGTTAAACTTAATATAAACAGATAATGAAAGGAAATATGTGGGATGCCGTTGGGATTTAGATTTTGATTTTAATTATCGCTGGTAAAAATGTTTGTTACTTTTTACTCCTTTGTAAAAATGAATTTTATCAAACGTCATGTTGCAATCATTATTTTGACTAAGTTTGAGTGAAAATAAAGTCTATTTTTGGCACGATTCTGTAGGAAATATGAATTTTATACCTAATCTGGGCAGAGTACTTAAATATAAGCTTAGTAAAATAGTAAATAAAAATAGTGGTTCGGGTCAAAGAAAATCGAAAGAAAAAACCTCAACCAATGTTTTTAATAATATTATTTAAAGGGACCCCATTGATAGAATTCATATTTCTATTACGATTGGGCTTTTTTGTAATAAAAATACATGGATTGATAGATGACCATTAAATATTTTCCAGATTACTGGTGTTTCATCCGTTTGGTTTTGTTTATCGACATTCTGAGATAATTGGACGTGAAAAAAGTTTTTCGAGCTTAAAGAAATTGCATTTTCATTTTTAAACTCTAATGCTTATGAAAATTGTTTAAGCATGGCATCTATATAATCAAAAAGTTCAATTTTGTAGACGGATTTTGAATCAAAATCCATGTTTCAATATAGTATCATATTTTGTTTGAATACTCCTCCAACTTGTAACCCATCCTTCATTTCAGACAAAACAAATATTTCATATCACGGTATGATGATGGGATATCATTTTTCAATTTGATTATTAGTATTAAGAATATTTATGTCACAAGATGGTGCCAAATAATTTATTATGCTTTATTTACTTTTTGCAAACTTGTAAGCCGTGTTTTGAATTTTTATGTTAGTAAGTGCTCTGGCTCCAACCATTTAATATTTTTTTAGATAGTTTTCGTGATCATATATACGGAGCTGGAAGTTAAGTATTTCTATTCATTTATTTTGTGTGTTGCTTTCATAATATTTTGTGCAATTGCGTTTTTTGAGAAACCTTTAGTTTAATTTTGAAATGGTGGCTCCCTTTTAAAATAGCCCAACACTATTGAAGAATTGTGTCCATTTCAAAATAATAAAATGGCAACACCTTTTAATCAGAGATTGCTTATAATGAAATAGGAGCACTGTGGTTGTAAATTTTAATAGTACTTTTTTTCACTTCAAATTAACCTAATGTGAAACCCTAAAATAGTAACTTAACCCTTAATTAGTTTGTTGTTTGTAGAGTCAGTAGATATTTAGTCTCTTCTGAAGAACAGAGAACAAACTAGTAAGAACAAACTGACATTGCAAAGGCCAGGGAGTATGCAGGACACAATCCAAAAATTGGTAAGAGGAAGTTTTTAAAAAAATTTATACGCCTGAACTATGTTTATTTGATACGTTGTTTTACAGGTTTTCGGAGTTGCACATGGTAAATTTGTAGTTGGAAAGTCAACATTAGCCTAATTTGTCTCATTAGGTTTATTCTAACTTACAACAGGATTTTATGTAGACATGAAGACACGATTTCCTGCTAATACGATGGAAAAAGATAGTTCGAAACGTCGTCCGATAACATTAAACCCTCACCGGTTTGATTTGACTGCGCAGAAAAACTTGGAACTTTTAGTCGACAATGTAATGAACGAATGCAAAGCACCACAGACTTCACAGCAGTCTCGCAAAAAAGCGTAAGCAAGTCTGCTATAATACCGACTTTTAATTTCATTTAATTTGAGTTAACAAAATCTGAAATTTGATAAACTATAAGACATAAATAATACTATCCTTATTTAACCCAACAGTGTGATATCTTACGAACTAGTTGAAATGTCGGAAAACGATGCAATACGGCTTCTGAAATTTGCGAATTGCAATGAAATGTTATCAAGTCTAGAAGATGATAGAGTTTTGAAAAGGCTAGTAAGTATCTCATGATACTTTAGTTACTTTACGACATAAAAATTTGATCGATTCAAATGGAAAATTTAGTTTTCAGGAAACCCATTTACTAGACTAACTGCGGTGGATTGGGAATATAGTCTATATGCTCTGATAGGGGGAAACAAATCGTGCTATGACATGTGCACCAACTTCACATTTTCCAAAAACACAAGAGGAGCCAATGTGTTCATAGCACACTACTTAAACCGTGCAAATGAGGCTACAGTTATTCAGTTTTACAGACTGCAATCGGAAAAAAAACTTGCTATGGACGTTTCACCAGAATACTGGTTTGCAATATTTATTCAGTCGATTGAGAGAAATGACAACAACTATTTTTTACTCACAAGCAATTCCTTTAACCGAATGAAAGGCAATATATCATTTATAACACTGGTACAAGTACAACACCAGCTCTGCCAAGAAATGAAGCAGTCCGTTGACAGTTCAATTCAAAAACAAAAAAGGTATGTAACAGTATTTTTACCATCTGCATTTATTAACTTTTTTGTGTTTTCTTTCAGGTTTTCAATTGAGACAATAATAAAATTGGTAGATCAAAAATTTCTGCCAGATATATTTTGAGTAGCGATTTTACGGGTATAATACCTTACGAGATCAAAAAGATGTCATTGTATGTTCATAATCTCAAAAGCTTGTGTGAAGGTTATACAGATAAATTAATTTTAATGTGTGGTGTTTAACTTTTTCTTCGGAAAAATGGATGTTGACCCAATATAAAAAGGTATATATTATAATTCTCAAAATATTCCAACATATAAAGTTGGTAAATTAGATTGATATGTTTTTAATTGAATATAGTTGCTAGGATTAATTTGATATTACGTGCAGTATAAAACACAGTAAGACTCAACCGTCTCATTTTTGTCTTTTGTCAACATTCGAATAGACCTTATCAATTGTAAATTTTGTAGGAAAAAAACAATATTATATTATTACAACAAAAATTATAGATGACAACCTTTTCTTGTAACATGTATGCGTCAACGCAAAAAATTAAAAAACACACATTATCTTATTCATTTAGCAATAAAAAATAATTTTTGATGAAAATTTGACCCAATTGACCTAATATGATGGGACTGGGACATGAAGTTCAAAACATGACTTCGAAAGCCGCGCCACCCGCCAAAACGATTAAAGCTATTTACTTGACTCTTCTGGATTCTGAAAGAGAAATAAAAGATCTCTTTAGACCTTTTTACTTTTTTCAACATTCGAAATCGTTTTTTTAGAAAAATATACGCAAAATATGGACATATATTATGTTGGGGGTTTTTTCGTCGTGAAGAAATACCACGTTTTTAAACACATTATTTCTCAAAAAGGTTTCAAATTTTGAAAACAAGTAAAAAGGTCTAAAGAGATCTTTTATTTCTCTTTCAAAATCCAGAAGAGGCAAGTCAATAGCTTCAACCGTTTTGGCGGGGGGCGCGGCTTTCGAAATCATGTTTTGAACTTCAACCCAGCCCTCATATGGGGTCAATTATTCATCAGAAATTATTTCTTATTACTAAATGTATAAGATAAAGTGTGCTTCAAAGTTTTTGGAAAAAATGTGTTGAAGTATACATGTTACAAGGAAAGGTTGTCAGACGTATTTTACCCTTGTAAAACTAAATGGAAATTATTATTGCTTATTCGAAAAACAGTTTTCTTCAGTTTGGCATATTGGGCAAGAAAATAGTGCATACAAACTAATTTCAAACTCAAGGGGATTGTTAAATTATATAAAAGCGTCACCGATCAGTTGTCGCTTTTCAAGATTTTCACAGTTGCAATTTGGTTAATATATCTCCTTGGATTTGAAGTTTCCTAGTTACAGAGACTTGCCTTGCTTTGTTTCACGGCAGGCGCTAGACTAGGAGAGACTACCATAACTTTTCATGCAATTGTTTATGAAAGCCAACGCAAAAGTACAGAGAAATGCTTTGCTTCATACAAGTTTTACGCCTTAACTGTATTAACTGTGTTAACTGTATTATGAAAATTTTCGGCGTGTTCGGAGAGTTAGCGACCAGTGTGCAACATTCCCGATATATCATTGGAAATCAGTTTGCGTTAATAAGTATTTGCATTTTTCCATGGCCGAATAAGACCAGGTTTATATATGCCATTTTAATATTACATCGTCAATGTTATTGGCTTAAGTGAATGTTTTCCATCAATAAACTGATAATCTAAACTCATGTAACCCTGAAAACGTTGACAAGCACATGCCATAGACTTTGCCTTTTCTGTCTTTGCCTATCTCAATAAAATTAGTCATGCTTAGATTACTGCTAACACCTGCGCAGGTTAAAAAACCAACTGTCAAGGTTTCTGACAACAACGTTGCATATGATGTACTTATTTAAATATTAAGTAAGCTGTAAAAAATTAGCAAGCGTGATTATAGTTCGTGTACGTGATGCTTAAAACATTTATTTAAATCTTAACTTAAACCGATTGTTTTCTAATTAGTTTTTAGTTGCGTATTCCTGATAAAATCTGAAAATAAAAGAATTTCTTGTTTACTAATAACTTTCAATAATGTAAAAGAAATTATTAGCGATTTGAACCCCAAAGGATGTCACTTCACACCTGCAGCGGGCTTCAAATAATATCGTTTGATCAATCCAAAAGTTAATATTAAACGCTAGATTTTATTGGAAAGCATTTAATCTGATGTGCTAAACTAATTAATTTCATGAAATGGCCATTGTGATGCATTGGTTAGTAAATCTGCTTTAAGCGAATTTTAAATGAAATAATTGAACTTTTGGATAGAAAATCTAAATTTAAAAAGCAGGCTGTATCAAATCATTGTAAATTACATTGCGCGATTATATTGTGAAGATTTAAGATAATTAGGTAGAAAACGTCTGGAAAACTATCCCAAGTATCATATAGTTTTATCTTGACCGTTTGGAAATACAAAGCAGCAACGATTTTCACTGCATTTTGTATGAAAACACACTGTAAGTTTAAAGGTTAAGCATGAAAAACCATTAAATATCCCACAAAGAACACTACCAATCCGCAATCAAAGTTTTGTTGGTGTGGCCAGAGGGTCTCATCCCTGAGAAATATTTTGTCATTTACCAAACTTGATTTAAAATTGGCTTTCACTGTTTATTGATCGAGATTAAAAGATCAACCCTTTCCTTTGTAGTCAACTAACTACAAATTATAAATCGATATTTTATTTTATTATTCATTCAACCTGGGGAAAGATTCAAACATTACTGGAAATCAATCATCATCTAAGTTAGTATACTAGCTAAACCACAAATAAGACACAAATTTATAAATTTTAGTTATCCAAGTTAAATAAATTGTTTACGCATGATATCATTCTGAAAGCTAATGAAACGTTTAAAAATGCCGATAGGAAGAATAACGGTTATGCCAAAATTAAAAGTTGGCTATTAACGTGATGCCATAAATGCGAATATATCCATATAATTCGAAAAAATTTGAAAGATATCTACTAAATGTCAATAACGTTTACCTATCAACAGTCATTCTAATTTCACTTTTGTACAACTCAAATACAATGCAACACTTACAATTTAAATGCCCTAGCGTTCTTGGCATGAACGGCTTTTGTCTCACAAAAAATTGTCAAATTGTGCGGGAATCGGCATTTTCATGTGCACAATATTATGTTATATAACAAAGATCAAAATCATCACCAAAGTAAAACCTACATGGTCTTTAACGAAAACAGTGAGTAGAATGTTCTACATGCAATTAGTATGAATGGTTATCAACAGTTAACTGAAAACATTTTATTAGCCAACTCCGACACAAAATATAAAATGAAAACTGGCTTGGAATTAAAAACGCCTTTGAGAGTACTAGAAATAATTTAATAGCCATATTTCTATTAGGAGTGAATAAAATGTGTTTTGTATCTAGTTATTTATTAAGTGAACAAAATCCTCTCATAACTCTTCCTATAAGAAATTGTAGTTTTCGTTTGAAATCAGAGGTATGACATTTTTGGATTAATTCTGCGTAAAACAAAATATTTTTAAAGGATAATATAAATGTGAGTAGAGAGGTCGTCTTTATTTTATGCAAGTATTTCACCTGCGCATTGCGGCTCCGTAATTTTTACCAACCATTGTGTTTTTATATTTTATCGTAACTAGTGCATACAAAGTTTTTATATCTCATCCCTCATATACATTTAACTGAAGAATGAAGCCCAAAATACTTAACTAGGTTAAAGGTTTGCATAAAGTACGCCTCTAGTTAGTAGTAATATGTATACCGTGGAGCCCTTGGTGCTCATCTTCGGCTTCTTGGGCTACATTATCTAATATTCTCAATTTTAGCCGAGGAAAGATAAATCTATGTTCCATGAGCCAAATTTTTAGTACACGAGTTAGTCAAAAACGTCCATTTTGTTGGGACGGACCCTGCCAGTGGCAATTATGGACGAATGAATACAAGTCACTTACGAGGAATGTACTTCAAGGTGTTTTGATAAATCTGCTAGTTGTGACTTGAATTTTTTGGCTAATTCAATTCATACTACAATAAAAAATGTACATGCATGAAGCTTTAGTGTTTCTAGGGGAGATTACAAAGAATTAAATAATTTTTATTGATAAGAAACCGATTATTTCGTAATATATGTGGGAATAGTTAATACACACAAAGCATATATATAATTGAACATTTTAAATGAACTTGTTTTAAAAGTTTGTTATGAAGTACGTACACACACAGCATAAACAATACATGATCACGAGAACATACATCGAGTTGGTAAGAGAAAAGCATAAGCACATTAATAAGTACATATATTTAAACATAAATAGACGATAAAAATACATCAAGAACTGAATGGTATAAGAGTGTATTATAGGTTTTTTTGTTTTTTATGTTGCTCATAGAGAAGGTTTACTCGTTTTAATTATTATGCACAAAATATGAATAACAAAATCAACTTATAACAACAGCATTCACCTTAACTTGCATATATAAGGACTGTATGCTAAGAGACATAAAATATTATAAATTTTCAAAATCCAGTTCTGTGAGACACATAAATTTAAATCGTAGGCATCAAAGACACTGAGTGTGCACAATGAGATGGTTAGATTTCTTTAGTTCTGACCATGTTGCAGGCATGCTTTTCTTTATCTTGTCTTCACGTAGAATTTTAATTCAATGAATCAGCTAACTATTAATTTGATACACGAAAAAACTATGCTACGTTCTGAGATTATTTTTTTAAAGTCTGCGCTAAAGTCGATAATATTTTTCCGACGTCCACAAAACTTATGAACACGAGCCAAGAATCTGCAATGGTCGTGATTTATCTACATTAGCATCTCGTTTTGAACTACCAGTTCAGTTCTGCAGTAAATGGTTTCCAAGTGATACAGTAATGGAACTTATGATTTCTTCACTGCACTGAGCACATCAGACATGGTTTAGCATTTGAACTTAGTATGAAAAGAAACTTTTTAAATCTTGCCATTTTTCACGTGTGGTAAATTTAAAGGTAGTCGGAAATATTTAGTTTCATAAATGGTAATATGCTACATTATTGTCCTTAAGGATAAATTGTAATATTCAAATTGGTTTTCTTGTATGAAATAGGTCACTGTTGAAGTTTTTGATATGCTATCATTGTTTTTGATTGTATTTATAACTAAAAAATTCAAGAGTGACAACTAAGTTAATTCATGCTAAGGAAGAGTCAATGAAAGGATTGAAACACTTTCAAGAATAAATTTGTACTCATCCCAAGAAGTTTGACAAAATATAGCTAGACTATGGAAGAGGAGACCCAATCAAATGTATTCAACTCATTTTCACATCCAAATGGGGTAAGGTATTGGTTATATTATGCATTGTGGTTTATCGAATACTAAATCAGCTGTAATTCCTGTGGTCTATTTTTTCCAGACGACAGTTTTCATTCCTCGAACAAAACGAAGTCAAAAGCAAGCGTTCTCGGATACTACTGTTTACTCTTTAAAATTACCTAAAAATTGCGATCTCTCGAAGCCATTAATATTTAACGTTAATTCGAATCAAATTGCTTTCGTAATATGTGAAAGGCTATCAGATTCCCATTCTTTAACTGCAGCTACAAAACTGACCTACACTTCAGAAAATAATGGGAATATGTTTAGTCAAACCGAATTGGTAAGGTTGAAAAATCTGTTATAACAATTTCGTGTCGTTTCAGAACGGTTTATTACTTTCTGTGATTTGGTTTTATAGGATACCGTAGATAATAATAATTATGGTCACAACTTTGGAACAAATGCAAATGTGCTCAATCCAAATTCAACGGCCAGCACAGTTTCAACTGGAACTCCAAACACTACTGGTTTGCTAACTTCAGATGAACCAGTAACCACTGCAGTGTCTAGCATGGGCCACAAGTATTCAAGTGTGACCGCTATGTCCTCAAAGTTTGATAATATTGGATTTGTGAATGATGTTTTGAGCGGAAAGAGTCAAAGTATAAGTAAACGAAGCCGTGGCAGACCTCTAAATTCTTACAGTCCCATAAAGGATATTGAAGAAACCAGTCTGGGATTTAAATGCTCTCATTGTGGCTACCTAACACAATCACGACGGCAGGTACTGAAGCACAGACGAACAGCACACAAAGACTTGCTTTCCATGAAAAAACTTGGGGATTCTTGAAAGCATGTACACGATAAATTAATGAATTGCATGCATTACGTAGTTCTCGAATTTATATAACATATACTTGTAATTTCAAAAAGGGATATATACAGGCAGCAAAATGATTTTACGAACAAAAATGTCATTAAAAATAAAAGAAGCCAATATTATACTTTAAGCATAGTTACTATACTTGTTGGTTAACTAAATTCTTGTAAAGCAAATGTGTTGAGTAAAATTTTTTTGATGGTTTGAGACTTTGTGAAGTAGGTATTAGCCACAATAAATCCTCAACATTTTTGTCGATAGTATTAACTGAAGCCACTTTTTTACCAAAATCAGTCCAATGGATATTTGAAAGTTGAATATTGCTTTATTTATCGTGCTATAAGATGAAGCATTAGGCTGATAAAAAACTTCAACAACGCAATCCCAGAAAACCTGCAATGAAACAATAATTCTTTAGCCGTAAAATGCCATGCCAAGATTCAAAACATGTAGTTGTTAGTATATTATTTATTGTTATGAGTCCCCTAAGGGACAACAGAACTTTTGTACTGAACATAACATAGCAAGACTCTTGAATAAAGACTAATTACAATTCTAGAGAAGTTTCTTGAAATACAGATTTGAACTAATTACATCACTTCGAGTTTACACAGAAATTCATCCATAATCAATGAAAACAATCAATTTACGAATTTACAATACAAGAAGAGACATCTCGTATATCTGATAACAAGGAAAAAAACTAATAAACTTTCAACAAGCATGGATAATTATTAAAAGAGTTTTACGATTTATATTAATGCGTAAGTCAGATGTGGAGGAATAATATGTGTTGATTTAATGCCCTTAATGAACTCCTAATATTGACATTTTTTACTTCTTGCCAGTAAAAAATAACTTTAATGTGCTAATACATTTTCACTTCATCCGTTGCAGCAATTTTGTTAAGTGTTGAAAATAATTTATTAAAAGATTTTGACCCTCTTGTCAGCAGACGTTGGAAATGTTCTCCAATGTTTTCGTTAACATTTTGTGTCCAAGGTCCCGATAGAGCATTCATGCTTGAGCTTACCCAATATGGTAGGGTATATAACTAGCAAACAAAAATTGCCATTGTGTGGCATCTATTTATTATTTCACTATTTTCTCTAAAAAAATTAAGATCATAAATTAAATCATTGTGATAAGGTCTATAACGTGTGCGATAGGCTATTTGGTAGTACAAATTTTGAGTAATTCTTTACCTTCGTTTTTTATGCACGTTCAGTAAACAGCAAATTTAGTAGTACATGGTGAAAATTTAAAGAGCATCAGATAATAAAACAAAATACGGATTGGAATAAAAGTTGAATTACTGATAAAACTCAAGTATTCTGCACAAAACAAAGTTAACCAATTTTTTTGACGGTTAAATAGCGGGAAAAATTCCACTTCTTGTTTTGCTTGAAAAATGTTTCCGGCAAAACCAGCATCCTAAACGACTACCGGTTGCCCACAGGAGAATAACCTCACTTTTGCAAATTGTGTGATTCGACTTTTACACAATGCGCTGGTCTAATCCGTCACATAGCATCACATACGGTAAAAAACCATACCAGTGTAATGTTTGTAAAAACGGTTACCCAAAACTTACACCTGAAAGTTCTTCGTGGAGAATTTCACATGAATGTGAGAAAAAGCAAATGTGAAATAAGTGATAAACCTTTCACCGGATTTGCCTAAAGCTGCACGTGAACACGCACAAAATCCACAAACCATTTGAATGCAGTTTATATTGCAAGATTTTCGCTTCGAAAACCGGAATTAACATCAATTTACTGGAAAGACATCATCCCCATGCAACATCTTTTTGTTTTAAAATCTAAAGTCTTAAGAGAATATTCAACCCTTAAGTCACATGAAATTCACAGTACTAGAACACGGTTGGATTGTATTGTGTGCGGCAACTCTTTTGCAACTGATTTGACAATCAAAGGTCAAATGATGATTCAGACTGATTCGAAATCTATCAATTGCAATCAATGTGAAAAACAAAAAGCGAGGAAGAAGCTACTTGAGAGAAACATCAAAGCAAATATGCAACTAATTCGACAAATCATTTACGTGTAGGAGCGTCATTTCGGTTTAAGGATACATTGTGTCCGTCCTAGGATAACGCACTTGTGTCCGTCGTTGGATACATAGATCTTTGAAAGGCAACATGTTGCCTTAGAAGCCCACCAAAAAATGTATCCTTCAAAGGACACATATTTGGCGATATAACTTCTCAGATTTACGTACATATTACAAAAAAATACTATTATACGTTGTGAGGTATAGCATTTTGTATTTTGGACTATTACTCGGTTTTTTGAAATAGAAACCCCCGTTGACGATAGGCACCTTGAACAAATGGAGTGTGCGCTTTCTAATAGTATAATCTGTTTTTTACTGCGATTAGAAGTTTCTAACTCAACGCCACTGTGTCCTTCGAAGGCAACTCCGACAATTTCTGACATACGTGTTCACGTTCAAAGTGTCCATCGATGGACACAAGTGCAGTATCTAAGGACGGACACAATGTATCCTTCAACCGAAATGACGCTCCTACAGCTACGGTGACCTCACAAATCTACTCGTGCGCATACGAATAAAACAAGATTTTTCTTAATTCCATGGTATGGTCAATCAAACTGTTAGCGATATGTCATGACATCGGAACTTCGAGACATGTTTTAGTTCCCGTGAGGGAATTGTAGTGGTTTGGAAATATCGCCCGATGTAAAATGTATGTTTACTTAATGTTGGTCTGAAAAAGCACAGTGCCATTAATACTTTGTCGAGCTCAAACAACTGCGAAAGTTTTACCGATAAACTTGGATAATATCTGGGCTAATCAAACCCCTTTAATAAAACAGAATGTGTGTGTGTGTGCGTATGTGCGTGCGTCCGTCCGTTAATCCGTCCGTCCGAACGTGTGGCAAAATAGCGAAGCTAATACATGGGATTCTATTACGATTTGTAATTTGTAATTTGTACGATGCTCTTTCGTTATAGCTCCCGAATGGTGAGGAATTATGACATATGAATGGTGACATTCTGTTTCTTGCAGTGAGGTTCTACAGTACTTGGATCAAAATAAGGTATAAGTGATGACATTTTAAGGGCAAGGTCAAAGGGCATTCACCAAACCTTTCAAAATGTAAGAAATTTTGGAATTCTGTTTCTTGCAACGAAGTTTTATGGCACTTGACATAAAGAAAGTGTACAAGGAAAATGACCCCTTAAGATCACGGTGACAGGCGCTTTCGCTATAATTCTTTTAAATCAAAGAGTTCAAGGCTTAAACTGGATCCGTTCGGGCATGTAGAACATGTAGAATCAAAATCAGAAGTTTAAAACTACCAATTGGCAGTAAAATAATGTCGGAACATGCAGGAATGTGACG
>JAQFXM010004350.1:0-17384 GCA_034693345.1 Entomobrya multifasciata | reverse complement strand
TCAGGATGCTCAAAAGGTTGAAAGTATCGAGAATGGAATAGTTAAAGTATTAGCAGTAGCAAGAATGGACAGTGACACAGGTTTAACAGTTATAGAAATTTAACAGTGACTTTATTTCATAAATGACATTGACCAAAATTATAGACGAAAAACGTAAGAAGTGACGATTTTCACAATTGCACGCTCAAACGAAATCTCGGTTTGAGTGCATTTACATTTTAAAATTACAACTAACAATTTTATACATTTTCTTACAGTTGCATTGACGATATCATACTACATACAACCGCGTCCAACGACACAGGTCAAATTTAAATAAGCACATGGTGGTTCATACCAAAATGAAAGCTTTCACTTGTGAATTGTGCACGAAATCGATTACTCAACGTGGAAGCACATCGCACATCAAAGGTGTTCATCGAAAAATCGAGGAGCACAGTTGCAATTTGTGTGGAAAATGTTCTGAAAGTGGAAATTTAGAGAGCCATGTGAGATTCCATACTGGAGAAAATCCATAAAAGTGTACTAAATGCCTCTGCTTTTAAATATCCAAACAAGCTGACCCGACATTTAAAAATATACAAATAATTAATATTTATAATACGGTAGCAAATAATAAATATGAGATCTATGTTTCCACTAGTAATGTAATAGTTGGTACGGGTAGAAATAAATATGTTGTGGGGTTGTTTGTGATCAGTATGGCTTTATTTTTCAATTGGTCCATCAGCTGTAAACTCAGTACATTCAGTGAGTCAAACATAAAATTTTACAAGTAAAACGAACTTCTGCAATTTTGGTTCTAATTTATTTAGGTGTTGATTATTTTATCTTTGTTATTATTTTTTTGAAATTCAAAATCAATAAACTAAGCTATAAATCAATGCTTTCTATTGGTTTCAAATTGTAGAACATCTCGCCACAGAATTCAGCTTCAGTCCTTCGTTTATTTTTGTTTTGTTAAAGGACCAGCTAACAAATATTTATATTTATGCATTTTTGGTTGAAATATTTGAAAGAACGCGTCCTCACCTCATGGATTGACATCACATGAATGAAGGTAGTATATTTCGGACGACAACAAAACGAACCCTTCAAAAACCAATTATTTGCAATTTAGTTAGGTTATCCTATGCTCCAATTACAAGGGCATGTTTCTCGAGTTCAAATTTTAGGTTTTAAAATAAATAAATAATCTTATTTTTTAATGCACACATATATGAAGGCTATCCTTATATTTTTACATGAGTTTTTGAATGCATGGACCACAGGTAGCAATTTTTGTCTCGAAATTTTGAGGTCAGGTAAAATTTTAAATTCAGAATAGTTGCAGCACCTATAAAGCATGAACAAAAAGTAGTCCACTATAAGCGGAGACATCAAATTCGACTGTGCGCAAGTCTAAGTCTAAAAGAATCCAAATAAAACTAAATAAGCCCATATTTGCAAATGCTTCATAAATACTACTTCAATGTTCATATATCGTGTTGTAATGGCTGTATTCGTACTAAATGCCACAAAACGAGCAAAACTTTCCAAAACACGCTACGAAGGCAATTAAGTAATTTAAAAGAAAGTCGTCTCCCTAAAACTAGTGACTTTCTATAGCTGGCATTTTACAACGTACTTTCACGGACAAGTGTTCTAAAAATTTAATTGAGTACGTATTAGCGGTTTTGTAAAAACCAGTCAGTAAAACCAGACCAATACGAACAAGACAACGCGAGCAAGAATTCTAATAAATTTAAATGAAAAATACGATACAAAAAACATAAATTTATTTTTAATGCATGAAAAAGTACCAACTTCTGTTTAAAGGAAGGCTGGACAAGTTTCTATTTGTAAGGAGTTGGGATCTCATATTTTATACATTTAAGTAGTTCGATTGTGAGCATTCATGGTGTTTATAAGCATCGCGATTGGAAACTTCAACGACCCAAAGTCGCACGTAACATTGGAAATGGAGCTTTAAGCATAGCTGCAAACTCGTTTTCACAAACCCAGCCTCCAAATATTGGAAAGTTTAACTGAAGCCGGAGAGTAGAATAAAAATTTAAAGCTGTATTACGACTTTTTTCCAACAGTTTTGCCATTTCCGGGAAATTTACTGAGCCCATGTCTTATGCTAATATTATTGAAAGGAAACCTGATATGCAGCATTAATAATCGCATGTCTCATAACGTTTAAGATTTTGGTACAACAAAAAGAAACATGTGTTTACTACAATCATTATAAATTATGCAAATCGGAAACCAAAGTAATTTCATATGTTGCGCAGGAATTTTTTACTTTTGTAGGTATTCATCTTTGCTTAGGAAGACATTCACACATAAGTAATTAGGAAAACCACAAAATTTGTATTAAATCTGTTCGATAACATGTCCATATCCCTCATAAAATTTTCTTTCATATTTACATTTCCGTAGAATAGATTTCTGAAGAAACTGACCACCACATTACTACTATTTTCCACTTTATCTATAACAGAGGGATTGAGTATCACTGGAGAGGCAACATAGAATTCCCTTTGTGACTCAAAACTTGCATAGATGCTTGAGTTTGTTTCAGAGAGCAATAAAATATTAGGACTTGTATTTTAAATGGATTCATAAGAACTGTGATACACTTGCTTTTAAACGTCTCCCTTCTTTCATTTCGAATTATTTCATAGCCATTTAAAATTGTTTTTAAGCCTTTGAAAGCCTTACAGAGGTATGAAAATATTTTCACTAATTGGAATACACTCCAAAAAGCTCCAAAATATTCAATTTAGTAGTATTGTTTAGACTTTTTTCATCGTTTCCTTAAGTAGTTGACAGGCAGCTTTAGCATCATCTATAGTGTTGATATGCATTTCGCGCTTGCCTATTCTTTTTCCTGAAGTTTTATGTACGCTATCGAAAACTGTATATATATCCCTAGTTACGTTTACTGTTCTTTCAGTACGGCACGAAATAGCTTCAGCATTTAGATCAATATTATAGCGAACTTTTTATAAAGGTGATTGTAGAATAACCGAGCTCGGAAAAGTACAACATAAAATTATCAATATATCTTGTAAATCGAAAAGGACTCTACAGCTATGGTAGCGATCACGGTAGCATAAAATGTTTTTGGAAATGAGATGCTGAAAAGGAATATCTGATCGAAGCTTTATAAGACCCTTCCACTTAAGAAGGTGGAGCATACAGCTGCCAGGACCGGTACTGCATACGCAGGAAATGCCATTGCAGAAACTACAATAAAATAGGAATTGTGAAGTTATAGTCTTGTGGAGTATGATTAGATGATTGAAAGTTAGTGCTTGCAGTGAATTGTCATAATGGATCTTAATTTATGCTGAAGTTTTAGTAATGAATTTGAGTAATTAATTTCAGTAAATTTAATATTTTCTTACGATATGCATACGTATATATTTGAATTACGAGCCTGCGCCAAGTTTGTTTTTTTTTCGAAGGAAAATTGCACAATAACCCTATAATATGCTACTGTACGTTGGTAACGGAGAAACCTATTCCGGGAAGATCCTACCTCTATCCTTTTTCTGCACCTACTTTAGCGACTGCAGCTTTAGCAAAAGAGCGTATAGATTTTAAAGAAATTTGCAAAATTCTTTTTAATTTTGTTTGTTACTTCGTTTCAAGTCTGATACACATGTCGTAATCAGATATAATTAGCCTATGGCCATTGGTAGCATTTCATTAATCTTTGGATTGGTATTTTCTTTTAGATACGCATCATCCTGTCACTTCAGGTAAATTCCTTTTAAACAATACATGTGCTTTGACTGTATTTTTGGTGCAGCGCTTTTCGAAAATTGGTCTTTTCATGATGTTTCTGCAATTATCGTATTAAACAGCGATGAATATGCTACAAAAAGTGAGTTTTTCAATTATATTAATTAAGAAATTATGTTATCTAATTATTTGAAATCAATCTTATAAATCTAAAGTTGTGTTATTTCAGGTGATCATACTCCATAAATCAATGGATAATCGTTTCATCGTTTGTTCTCAACAATCATATCAACCTTTATTCGTTCCAGCTGGGCCAACCAGAAAGTTTATCAAATCCGAAACCTACTTCAGATCCAGCTGATTACGAGGCGACTCTTTCATCATTACTTCCGACAATTTTGACATTCTGGGTTAGTTTTTTCCCAACCATCACTTTTGAAACATTACAACGTCACTTATGCAACAATATTTTCTCTTCAATATCTTATACTTTTTTAGTAGAATATCTGAAACACTATGATGAATCCAGTCGAGGAGAAATCAGTTCCTCCCGAAATGCTTCCAACGTTTTCACTTCATCATCATCAGGTCTTCCATCCAACATTTTCTTCAACTGGCCATGAAGATAACACAGGCAAGCTATTTTGGGACGCAGAATTTAATGTAAGATGCTCAAATACCCTTAGACGTATCTTCACTTCTAATATAATATATTTATATATAATTAAATCAACAAAATTCTTTTGGTGTGATATCTATTTATAGCTTGCGTATTACAACGTTTTAGGCCACCGAGTGTCGGACTTGGAAGTTTCTCCTCCAGAATCACCTGTAATTCACTAGTAAATGGAGGTACGTTGCTTATACTCGCAGGGTTACCAACGACTTTGCACCATAAGGACCTTCTATTCCTTCAAATTGAGTTCAGAAGAGGACACCTTACAAAAGATTGATGAAGATGATTGGCAAATTGCAGCCCACTACCGGGCACATGTTCCCGTGATCCGCCACTCTTACTATTTAGATGTTGCCATACATGTGGTATAACATTTGGGTCGTAGTATTTGGCACGGACGGCAGTCGAGGATCCTATCCAGAGACATTATTCATCGAAACCTACCCGGAACCCTAAGCCATTTCGTGTGCCCGTGTCGCTGATGGAGTGGCACATTACATTTCAATATTATTTCATTATTTTTTAAAGTCTATTTTTATGCAATAAATATACCCAATCAAAAATTGAAATTTGAAAGTCAAAATATGAGCCCTTAAAATGCATCATTTAATACATCATACCATGCAAAAAGTTTTGAAATATCATTTTGCGTCAGATGTTTGACGTTTGGCAATGTATGATTTAGTAGCTTCGGCCCGTTTGACTCGAAACATGCATATGCTTGCCCCTGTTATATCGTTATTCAAAAAAATAAGTAATTTCAATAATACATTATTTTACTGACACAAAACATTGCTTAAATTCTCCTAAACTTTAAAAAATCAACCCATTCAGCAGCTACCGTTAAACATAATTGCCAAGTAAACTACAACTTCGTCGCGTTCAACAACGTCAATTTATAGTTTCTTTCTTCTATACTCGGGTAGAAGTCTTGACTACTAGTTAAGAGTTAGTATCCAGGAAAATTCTTCTTTTTAATGAATAAACATTTTGCCCCTGCACTCAACGGATTATCAGTTCAGTAGTCTACACTTCAACCGAGAATAGTGTTGCCAAAAGCAAAGCAATTTCCATCAAATGTGTATGATATTTTTACGTGGCGATGAATCGGCGATGAAAACTGGATTCACACATTTCCGTTTCATGTGCGCTTTATTTTGCTGAGAAAGCTTATAGAGCAAAATAATGTAATTTCACCGTATTTGAGTGAAGAGGAACGGATACCTTTTTTTAGGATATGGTATGTACGAGAGAATTAATACTTGCAAAAAAAATTAAATTGGTATTAGTATTAACATTAAACAAGACTTACCACCAGAAATTTTAAACTACATTTGTATGGAATATAAACATTTTGTAGCTGCTTCTAAGCAAATATAAATTAAACGTAACAATGTTGCAAAACAAAATGGCTAGTAGTGTTTACTACTAGTAATGCGAGTTCACATGTTCATTGCATTTCAGACTTGAATAAACCAATGCCAAATGAAAACGAATTTTTTTGACTATCAGACCCAAGTTTTGAGCAAAAGAGGACTTACGAAACGGCGAAAAAAATTGTATACAAAACTGGTTTGTTCATCACTTTATGAATATGGACTGTAATGTGCAATGAATTCGTACGCAAACATGGGATATAAATATTTTGGTTTGTACTATTACTTTGATATAAATTTGCCGTCTAACAGTAATTCCATTATGCATTATGTCACTAAAGCATTATATCCAAATTGGACAGACGAACATATTTATAACGTTCTGCATGAAAACCTTATTAAAGGTAAATATCTCCACTGGCAGAACCAAATGTATAACTACTTTTCTGGACAGTTATTGCCAGAATCGGATTATCATTTTTATTCCGAAAATGAAGTGAGCCAATTAACATTAGAGGATTTGAATATGTAAGATGATTCTTAAATGTACTTCAGGGGAAGGATGACGGTATTTCCGAATACACACAAATAAGTAGAAAGGGATCTTCATAAACAATAGAAAAAACGAGTAGGAGGTTTGTTTCATTATGTTGGTCCGACCGTATATTCACAGGTGCTTACACCACGTTATCCCACATAACTGGAATAAAGATCGTAAAAGATTTAAGAAGACTACTGAAAAGACGTTAAAACAAGCCACCGACCGACCCCTAGCCATTTAAAATATCGTGATTTCTTAATCCCACAGCTTGGGGGCCGTCTATTTATTCCTAAGTAAAAAATGGATGTATTGACGCTGCATTTTGATCTAAGAAACTTGATAAAATGCAGTGCCAAAAAATATAAAGACCTCAATGTGACAGCGACAGTTGGTCAGATCATTGCTATTGTGCATTCAATAAAGTTATGTAGTTATGTACAACAATATGTAGCATTTATATAAGATTCAAAATTCAAAATAGATGTAATGAATTCTTAACTTTAATTGATAGATTATCAAATGCTTTTTTGCTGATTAATGAGCATTTTCACGAACAATTTTTGTATCAAATTTTATTGTTTAGCTGGGGAAAACGTCTTGATAAATACATAGACAATTTTACAGAACCCCAGAATGATGATAAAGAATACGCCATCATGTTGGATCGAATTTTTCGTCCCTGAAGGATAAGGTTGTAAAACATTATGCACAACGCACCCCTGGAAAGGTTCAATCTGGCAACAAGTGGGCATTCAAATTTCATGGACTTGGAGGCAGCAAATACGATGGAAAAGGGACTCTATTTTGTCTTTGGTGTATCGTTATACTCATTAACAGTTAAAGCATGACTTGAAAAGGTTTTTTATACACAACTTTTGTTGGACTTTTCTGTTGTAATTTTCAAATCCAATTTGGAGTCGAGTCGAAAATCGAGTGGATCCACTTGATTTCCTCGTAGGAATCAATTCAAGTGATTGCTGCTGGATCACTGGAAAAACGCATACACTGGAACACAGTAAACGAGGTTGAATAGGCTTAATATTTCATCTTTTCAAATGTATTTATTATTGTGCATGCAAGTATCATCGCCATTCAACATGTAAGTACATTAGAGAAAGGGTTTTTCTCTTTACGTTGGTCAAGTTAATCTACCTTAGATCGAGTATATTCTTAAAGTTACAATATTTATACGGTTTAGAGATGAAAGATCTTTTCTGCAGATCTAGGCTGGTTTGAGTTTCTCTGGGGATGGACCAGCTTCAATTCATCCACTTCTCTTGTTCTTCTGCGTTTATACTCTCCCGTCGTGATTCCCTTTCATTTGTTATTGTCGCTTCCTGCTTTCATCATAATATTTATTTATAGTTAACAACGCCTGTAGTTTATTTAACTATAGTTTATTTCGTACCATCGTGTAATTTTGACTATGATATTAGTTAGTCACATACATGTCTATTATAAAATATGAGTATGCTGGCATTTCTTAATATTTCTGTTATTGGTATTTTTTCTTCTACCTAACATTTGCATTTGTAATTAAAAACTACATTTTCTCCGCAAAAAGGAGAAGTGTCCGGCTTTAAAAAGAGAGGAGAGCAAACGCCATTAGGTAAAGTAGAAGATGCATCACGAATCCGCCGAATATTGGTAGCACGGCATTTCCGCTTATGTCTAATTAGAATTTTGCAAAGTCCCTTGTATCGTCTCGCACCATTTGGTCCAAACAGGGAAGCATCAACATCTTCAAACTTTTCATATCCTAGACTGGATATCATCTTGCCCAACGAGCAAAGGCTCATTGCATTAGCAACCATTAATGATCCCTTTGTTTTCTGTAAACTTTAAAAGAAAACAATATAGAAAGCCAATTAATGTAAAAGGGAAACTTATTTCATGCAAAAACCTTTTCAGGAGGTCTTCAAAATCTTTTCGGTAAAGAAGCAAAAAGTTCGTTATCATTATCACGAATGACTTCCGTTGTCGCCACCTTTTTTCACTCCATTCACTCCTCCTTTTTTGTAGTAATTGGAGGTAATATTGTCATCGACGGGTGAGATGTGGTCGATCAAGCACGCACAAAATAATTTATGCCTCGCGCGGTATAAAGAGTTACATTGGTTGGTGGTGGTGGAAGCGGATTGTTTTGCTGGGTTTTGTTCATTGGCCTGTGATAAAAGGTCAAGATCGCCGTCACACCACTCAGGCGATGTGAGGACAGTCTTTACGTTTCAAGAGTTATACATATGTTATTTTGTAGCCTTATGGCCCCAAGATCTGAAGAAACAAGTAAAATAAGAGGCACACAGCAGCTGTTGCTATCACTTCACACATATCCCAATATTTTAATAAATCTATCATGAACCATTTTAAATCATGAATGATTGCATGATTTATTACAAATCTTGCAAGGTATGATGTCACAAGGTATGATTACCATTCTGTCATTTTTAACAAAAACACATAACTTAATATCAATTTTTTACATTTTTGTGTAATTATTATTCACGAAATCATCCTTGGAGGAGCATATTCGTGGTCCTCACTCATGATATATATGTGGCATCTATACGGATAGGCTCCAGAATGAAGTATCATCATCAAAAACACAATGATCACCCGCTTCCGGTAGTCAACAGTGAGGAATGTACCAGGTCATTATCTTCATCCAAAACTTTTACTCGACACTTTTAAAAAGCCCATGGTCACCTAAAAAATGTGAATGCATTTTTTGTTGTCTTGAATTCTTTAATAATCAAGATCTTTTCCCCCATCTTTCACATACGAAGAAGTGATGTCGTCACTTTGGGAATTGCAAGATTTCGGAAGGACTATATTACCACCATAAATAAAATCATGATGTGTTGAAAAAGTCAATGCGCACAAGATTTACCACTATTTGTATTTATTGCATTACTTTAAATGAATAAAAAATAGCATTTAGTTTTGGTGGACAATAAATATGCCTATATAGTTTTTATCCTGATTTTGCAAATCTACATCCATACCCAATAAAGACCAGATTTAAGTTATAAAAAGAATACTAAACAGAGATTTCACAAAATCTATTTCACAATTAGTAGGTACTGGAATAAATAATGGCCTGACTGCTCATGATTAATGCTCTACAACACATAACACAACCAAAATCAAGGGTTTGAGAGCAATTACGCATTTTACATTTTTTCTTTCACTCCGTTAATTTTTGGCATAATTTACCAGCAAATGAGTAGATCTACCTTTAGTACTTATTTTCGTTTTTCTTAAACTACTGATACTCGCCATCTAAACTACACAACAATGCAGTATTTATCAACTATCCTGCTCTTAATCTTATTTTTGACTTCAGCTTATGAAATAGAGAAGAGGGTTAATAAGGATTTTTTATAATTTGTTGTGAGAATGATAGATTTTATTCTGAATTAAAAGGTTCATTCATGTCTGCTAGATCACACATAAAATATCATGATTTTTCGTTTTTGCGTGTGCAAGAATATTTGGTTAATCCAGACTGGATCTTATTAAAAGGATACAAGAGTGGTGAGGACTGCAGAATTTATCGCATTAATTCACTCGCATCTCATCAAGCTAAAACAATGCGATACCTGAGTACATACCTACATGTCTTTAATTAAAATCTTCAGAGAGAATAATCTATAATAAAAATTTATTGGGTAGGTAACCTCACTTGAATCTTAAATGACCCTAGGCTTCATGCATGGGGGATCGCGGCTAAAATGTATCCTTGTATCAACCAGCTGAAACCTGATCACCCAAAACTCTTAATCAAACTCAAACTCTATATTGATACGTATCCCCACTTTGAAATCAAATGTGACTACCGTACCACCTTACTTTAGATTGCGAAACAATTTTTTTCGCGCTAAACTCAACTCAAATCGAAACTGCAGTAACACCCCCACCAACCACACACAAATTTTTGCATAAAATATTGTGATTAATAGTACTGGTGTAGTAGTGTTTTTTATATTTACTTACATTATACCAATAGTGGTAAATAACAAACTCCAATATAATAAATAGAGTTGAATCCTGCCTATATCCACATGTTAAAAAATGGAGACAAGCTAGCCAACTAACTCCGTACTATGTTTCAATAATGATGTAATTTACGTTGTTTCGAACGTTCTTCCAATGGTCAAGCAAGTCAGTAAAACATCAAAACGTTTTGAAAAAAGGTTTTTGAACAGTTCCAAATCCCTAAGGATATAAAGTACAGAGTCTGCGGTATCAACAAGTTTCAGTGAAATCCAAGTTATTCCAGTCTTTCTAGTCTATTATTATACCAGTCCTTTCCAGACGCTGCTCTTGCCACGCAAGGAAGACCAATTTAGAGTACAATTTCACATTGACATTCGATTTCGTCCTTTGGCATTTACCAGTTTATACTATCTTTACAACTTCATAGAGGATAGTTAAAGCCCGCCACTTAAAAAAATATTTAAAGAAAAATACAACGATTTTTTATTTCCCTAAATTAAATTTGAATGCGAAAATTCACTCTAAATTGGTCTCCCCTTGGTGGCATGAGCATCCACTAAGGCAGGGTAGCATAGAAATAGTAGTATAAATATGAAATTTAGAGTAGAAAGCTGGATGTTTTGCTTCAGCCAATACCCAAACCGAAACATTTACTAAGAGTTTTAGTATTTTAAAACCATTGTAAATTTTATGTGTATTTTTTTTATTATAACATGATTTTGTTTTTAGGTGGTGAGGATAACGGAGAAGAGGATGATGATGGTGAAGAAAATCGAAAACATGTACTTTAATGAAATTAATGATTTGAGCATTGTTCACATATTTTAATTGTATAACCACAATTTTTTTTGTCTATAAATAAAAATATAATTGATACTTTGAGTACATTTTGTGTTTTCTATTCAGCATGGAATCTATCCATCTGACATATGTATCTATGCACTCCAAATATGTATCTTTCCCATTACCTAAATATATAACTATCGGGGTCATTTGTATTGTTTTAAAAATGGGTGTAACCATTACCTCGTTTTAATGTACTGCTTCATAGATCGTATTACATTTATTGTGTAATTATCTCATTGCTACTTCAAAAAAAACGATGGCTCAACAATATTGTATTGTAGAAAACTTCTGTAATATGATATATGTAATCATGATTTCCTAGCATAACCCATTCAATTTAGTGTCTTAATTTTACTAGCCCTGTTTTTCATCAATCAGCGGAACTGATTGGTGTATGATTAAACACAAAACGTTCTTGACACGACGACTCATTGGATGAAAATAATCATATGAAACAAGAAATAGCATCAACGTATCAACTTTCAGACACTTGGTAAATGAACAAATTTAAGGTACTTTCAATAGTATAAAGTTTTAATTGTAGTAGCAACTTTGGAACCGTCACTCTACCATGACCGTTCTCGAGCACGCTGAAGCGTGACGCTATGGACGCGCTGCTTCAGCGAAGTGAGTAAGTGGTTGATGGAATGATGATGATGCTTCATGAAACAAATATGATTTAGAAATAAAATTTGCAAAAATTTTTATTCGAACCTTAACAAATGTTAAATACATTGATTTAATTGTCGGTTTTAAAATGTTATCATAAATATAAAATCAAGTATGATACATCAAATAATATAAAAAATATTTTTTGTCAATTTAAAACTTTTGACAATGAGGATTGTACATAATGAGGTTTGCACATTTGGCAGGAATGAATTGTGCTGGATTAATTGCAGCCCATGTCTTTACGCTTTGGCGTTGTGGCTGAATTTCATTCACAGCTTTTAGTCTCTTGCTGATGATACACAACGAAAACTCAAGTCTAGCGAAACGTATTCGGTCCTTTAATGTCTAAAAAAAATCAAGAAGTAGTAAAAGATTATGCATTTTAATCGTTTATTACAAATTGTTAGACTTGGCCTGTGATTCACTTACTTGTTCTTGGCATGAGAATGAACCTATTGGTATGTATGTATGTATTTTGGGACAAGTATCTCATGCTATAGACAGGGTGCTTACAGACAGGGGGTGCTAAAAGGAAGGAGTGCTTACAGACAGGGGGTGCTAAAAGGAAGGAGTGCTTACAGACAGGGGGTGCTAAAAGGAAGGGGTGCTTACAGACAGGGGGTGCTAAAAGGAAGGGGTGCTAACAGGAGGGGGTGCTAATATGTTTGGGGTGCTAAGGGCCGGTAACGACTGGTACACCATCTTAGTGAATGTTTTGTTATCGTAAGTTGTAGTCTATTCAGTAAACATCTTAAGTCACCTATTTAAAATTATAAATGTTAATGCATTGCATAAACTAAGAACTACACAATCAAGTCTCGGCATATATATCTGCATAAAAGAAAGTCAAAGCGCGAGAACGCTTCATCCCAACTCACTCAAGATTATCTTTTATGGCAACATGCAATAATAAAGACTTAAAAGTTAAACGTTAATTTCAATTGTATATTCTTGTAAGAGCGAAGCTTAAACAAGCTCATTACGTATACAATATCACGGATTTTATATGCTTGTGTAGTTTTGGCAGCTTTTTGGGCTTCTGCCGACTCAGCATCTCTTTGAGCTTCTGCTCGAAGAAGGGATGAGTATGTTGGTGGTGGTGACTCAACTTCTACACTCTCTACGCTAGCTGGTAATGGTGGTGGTGGTGGATAAGGTGGTGGTGGTGATGGCGGCACAATATTGACCAAGGGACAATTTTGAATTGGGTAACGTCGGTTCCTTTGAAGTGGGAAACAAAATCCAATGCAGCAGTTGCAGATTTGTGGGATTGTGTAACCACAAATCTCGCAACAGTAGTATAAGATAACAGCCAAAAACATTAGGATTGCAATGGCGTAGTCAAAAATTCGACGTAATAGTGAAGGAGGGTTCACGGATGGTAAAACTGGAGGTTTGATTCTTGGTGGTCGAATTTTTTTCGTCATCTTTGTTCTCTGCTCGTTTTTTTATGTGCATCGCTATTATTTGGTTTCTTGGTCGTCTTCCCGTTGGTCTGATTCGAGTTGGCTTGATTAGGTGATGCTGGTTTTGAATTCGATGATGATGCTTCCTTTGTCGTATTCTGTTTGCTATCTTTTATACGCTTCTCATTGGTTTTTTCTGTTGTAGGCTGAGTGTGGGGTTTCTGCTTCCTGGTGTATTCTGATTAGGTTACAATGGCTGCGCACTGTAAAAGCCTTCTCGCTGGCTCCCGCTCGTTGGCGTCCGTTGAATGAGTTGCATTAGCAAAGGGCTTACTTGAAGGGGTAGATGCGTTTTTTTGGATGCGATGATGGTTGGAAGTAGTATTGTGGGGCTTGGTAATTTTAAGAGGATCAGTGGATCCATTTTCGTTGTTAATGGTGTGCAATGATGATGTTTGGTTTTGGTTGACATCAATTGATGTGCCATTGCCAACCAAATTGGATGAATTTGAAGATATGCTAACCTAACTGGCAAAAAATATTCCCACCGATGTTCATGCATAAGAATGATGACGTTTTTTATTTATGTATCAATGACGAGTACAACGCATTACTATCTAATTGTTGCATGCTTAGTATCATGATATCAATTATTGAAAAATTTAATTTGATATTATTACTCACCTGCCAACTGCCATGCTTTGATGCATGGAGGGAACTGGTGGAGGCTGGCGTGTGCAAACTTATTTAGAAAATATGGGAAAAATTGGAGAACTAAATAATGTTTTCTTTGTGTTTGCAGTACAAACTATATTGTGATGGTTTGTGCGACGAATAAGGTGAATAGTTAGCAGGCAAATCATGTAGTCTGGCAGCTTAAAAAGGTCTACATCCCCAATCCAATGAAACTTGCCCAGTGGAGAGAGGTCAAGGATTACTGGAAATCTGGTTTCAATGTCATTTTCATTTTATCGTGCGACAATATCCTACTAGTATGGTTGTCCCGAAAACAATTCCGTGGTTGTTATGCATTACAGTGGTTGCATCCCGACACAAAATTATGCTTCACGCCACACGAAGAAAGCCATACGGCAATTATTTGGCCCGGGATCCTAGATTCGCCTACATGGACATCAGCAATTGGAACGGCGTGTATGGGGATATCATTCATAAGTTCCGTCGGGAGGCACAGTTTAAAGCTCTTCCTCACATTTTAAGACACCTAGGTCTTAAACGGGGACAAATCGAATACGGATACATTGACACCATCCCCCCAAATGTGCAATTAAATTTAATCCATCTCTACCCATATTATGAAATCAGTTCGTGCAACTAAACAAGTCCTTTTTATACAGTATTGCAGACTGCTGTGCAATCTATGTCTTGTACGTTCTCCAATAAATTGCTCACAATCACTCCAATCTGCAATTGACCAGCAGCATGGCTCGGTGGGGATTGTTTGTTTTTATAAAACGGACTATTGTTTCTATAAAAGAACCCCCGTATGGGAAACTGAGTGAGCCATTTCCGCTTGAGGACACTCTCTAGAATTTAAAAGACGGATGGAATAATCCTTCCTTCTGCCTCCAAAAACTCCTGATAGGTACGTTAATTCATGCATTCGTTTTTTTTTAATTTTTGGCTTATATTTAATCTGTGTTTTTTTTGTTTCAGCTTTCTCGAAAAGGATTGCGCGAAGTACATTATTTGGATGATTTATTCTTGACGCTAAGCATACCATTCATATATGGTGATGATGAAGGCTTGTCCAGAATGGAGGCTCGTCTAGCGTAGTTGCCCAATTAAAATTAATAATGCAAATTCAAGTACCCTTGCTGGACAATATCCTAACATCCTAGTTATTTTTTATCGAGGTTTAAATTTTCAATTTACTTTATGTATTCATGCAAAGAACGTACATGTGAAAAACATACTTATATGACATACGACAAACATACGCTGTATGAAATCTTATAACATGCTAGTTATGCAGCGTATACAGGCAGATCAAATTACATACGCATAATAAATTCATAATTCAATTGCTTCCAAGACTGGAACTTTTTTTACATTGTAAATTTTTATTTTCATTCACAAAAATTAAATTCTTTGGCAGTAAATTTTGTAATCAAAATATACATAACTAATTACCATTAATAAGTTACATTTTATATTTAATCAATTAAATATTAATATATGCTAAATAAAAAATGCTATTACTAATTAAACACAAGAAATAACTAAGATAAATATTTAAATCCAAACAAATACGAAAACTTTCAGTAAACTGTTGATTGCAAATGATAATCAAAGTCCAGAAGGGGCACTCAAAAAATATATTTATGTTTGAGCTCAACTTCTAGATTTTTAAAGTCATTTATATTGTGTTGCGCTGAAAATGTTGACGGAATGTAGTTAGAATATGGGAGTGAAGGTAGGCATTTGTTTTATGCTAATATAGAACTTTTAGGAAAGGTTGCTTATTTTACTATTTATAAAACTTGTAAACAGAATGAATGAACAAATGAAGTTCTTAAGTCCATTTTTTTCTTTGTGACACAAAAAATATAAAGAAATAAAAGAAAACATTAATTACCGAAAAATACTTTGGAATACTGAATTTTTACAGAATATTTAACAAGTCGACGACTTTTTCGACGTGTGTAGTATTATTGGATCTACAAATAATAACTAAGTAAACGATCAATTTTATCCAATCAGAAATGATTTTCTGTTAATTATTACCGTCATCCTCATCATCCCCATCTTTGTCACTATCGTTGTTAGCCGGAGGAATAATTGTATTATTATTATTGTCGTGTGATGTTGTGTACTCGAATGCAGTGTTCAATTACCACTCCTATTCAATTATCACCGTCGCAGTGCCGTCCCACACTTCTTAAGAAATGTATCATTTTA
This sequence comes from Entomobrya multifasciata, assembly GCA_034693345.1. NCBI lineage: Eukaryota > Metazoa > Arthropoda > Collembola > Entomobryomorpha > Entomobryidae > Entomobrya > Entomobrya multifasciata. Next base: position 1,211 of record JAQFXM010004350.1, on the reverse strand, counting down.
CTTTAGGAAATCTTCACCCCGTTCCATCAAAATAAGGCTCTAAAAACAAAGTGATGTTTTTCAATAATTCCTCATCATTTTCGTCGTTAGTCTCCCTCGTATCTTAATTTTGTAGCTTAATCTCATCATCTTGGCAAATTCCGATCCGATTTTTGCAACTAGGTATGCAGCAATGGTTGTACATAAAATCTTAACGTATGTCACTAGCAAGTAGTTTGTAAAGGAACAATCTGTCAACCACATAAGTATTTCAAAACTTACAAGATTGTCTGAAGCATGACAGAAATTTACAATACTAAGAATTGAAAAATCTAGGAATATAAATTTCAATTTCTTAAATGGTTTTTTTGTTTGCCGTTGATTACAAAGTAATTAAAGGAAAAAATGAAACGAGCTGAATCTATTATTTCAGGTATGTACAGTCTGTCTGACAGTTCTTTTGCCCAGCGAGACCGGAACGTAGTGCGGAACTTTCAAAGCCTATTCATGATGGAGGTACTCTTGAATAGGAATTTTGATGCGGGGCTAAAGTTGATTTTTGTGATGCGACAAGGAAAACACCACCAGGCATGACTTTCATCCGTCTCCAAAAATTGGATTATTTTATTACCGAAACATTCGAGGAGTTGCCAAATAACAGAGACAGGTAGCAAATACATATCCACAATATTTGCAGCTCATCTCATGACGGCATGGTTAGTGCAGGTGTTGGCAAAAACATGAGACATATATTGACGGCGTAAGTTCATTCACTTTTTAACACCAGTAGTATATAATTGAGCGTTGACATATTAAAGGAACTGCGTACTTTGAGTTTGTCCTATGGAAAAAGAGGATGAAAAGAGGAGACTATTGAGTACGTTATCAGTAGTACGAAACAGAAAATGCAAGGCCGGTTCTAAAAGGGGTGAGGTGGAGAATGGAAGCATTAAATAAATACAGAAATACAGAAAAAACCAATTCGTCATTTATTATCATGATTATTATTATTGCACAAAAAATACTTAACCTACATCTTAAACATAAGAATCTAATCCTATATTGCTAATAAAAGCTGTGGATGCCCAGCTGTCGAGGTTGTTATAGTCAAGAAAAATTAATTTCTTGACTATAACAATAAAAGTACTTGTGGGATAATGTGCCCAAATTAAGGGGTTAAGCCATCTGAGGCCGTCACGAATGAAGATTCATGAACAGAATCATCATTAAAA
>JAQFXM010004349.1:0-17387 GCA_034693345.1 Entomobrya multifasciata | reverse complement strand
TCTCCCATCGTCTACTATCCAGCATCTTTGAAGAGAAGTAAAAACGTCAGAATAGCAGGTTTCTGAACAATTCAACTTCAACTCGATGAAAACAGGCATTATTCTACTCAGACAAAACTATGTTTTTGCAAAAAATGGCATTCTCCTTTTTCATTCCATACAATGAACACATCAATATTTTACAATTCAATGGAAAGCACTAACGATAAGAGTATATGTACAATGTTACAAACAAGGTATTTTTTGCAAATAAAAGTACCACCCTTATAAAGTGAAATCGAAGCAGAAGAAGTAGATTTTAAGGTTTTAAGATCTGTTTACAGGCGAGTGGGCATTTGAGATAACTAATGTTTCAGAAAGATGATGGATTCTTTAATATTATTACTGAGTTACTCAGAAAATTTACGACCTCTTCAATTTCACATCCGCTTTACCGAATACCTTTTCATTTGTTCCAAACAAATATTTAGGGCATGGTTTTTCTGGAAATTTACGTCATGAAGTTGTTCGGATTATAAAATAGATTGTTCGAGATAATAATGACTTAACTTTGTTTTAAAATTGATTTTCATAAGGAAGTCCACATCTTCCCTAGCCATTAAGAAACGCTAGTATCGTGCATAATTTACACGCAAAATTTATTACTTTTACTTGAGTTACACAACCCTTCATAAGAAATTAGTGAAAGGCAACGTTTGAGAGGAAGGAAGCAACTAAGCAGCTTATAAAAAGAAGTTCCATTCGATTACTACATTTAGATATAATATCATTACTATTACTGACATGTCAAACAGGTACTGACTGTTGCGTCTCTTCCAGCATCTCTCAGTCAGTCACAGGTCATATAAGTAAATTACAAACAAAGTAACGAAGTGTGACAGCGTAACTCTCACAAAAAAAGATCTTGTCCTTGCAACATCTTCCCAAGCAAAATGGAAACGTTTCTACTCCATCCAACTTCAACCAAAGCTTTTTGCACAAAAGCAACCGTGAAAAATCTTTTCCAGCAGAAGCATTACAATTACGATATCCTTTTTCATACGAACTGTGATAATGATTAGTTTAGCGTGCATAGTAGCTTAACATCCATACCTATTTCGTTGTCTATCTCTCTACCTTTTGAATATACTCTAGTATCACCAACAAGCGCAAAAAGACAAGCTCATTTTTCCCAGCGTCGTCGACAAGCTTTACGTACTGATGTGGCGTGGCGTATGTTGGGAACAACGGCGAAGAAAAGAGTAAAAGCAGTAGAAACTGCGTTGCAAGCAGAAGAGAACGCTCAGTTTTCTCTTGTCGCTTGAGCTCTTAGCATTCCATGCTAGTTCGCCTGGATTTCATGTTTTGTGAAGAGTAATTTAACAAGTACAGTGTTAAAAAACTTCCCAACATAAAAAAAACAGAATAGACCGATAACATATATTTCTTTTGGAATTTCATTTGTGATAGTCCTATTAGTATATTTAAAAGGGTCATCATGATGGGTTCAACTTTAACTCCTGTCAAGCGTCAAAGATCCGTCAAATTCCATATTGACGAAAACAACACAAAACCTTCAATTAAAATAACGGTATCATCAGATGCCCTGGCAGAAACACTAATGAAAAATAATTTGTCATCGTCATCCGCCAATGTTGAAGGGGATGACAGTTCGAGCAGCAATACTTGTTCTAGTCAACAGCAGCCCGCTCTCATCCAAATTGTTGGAAACTGCTGCTCTAAGGCGAGTGGGGATGGTACGGATAATCCTCTTCCGAACGGTGTTTTGTGTAACTGTGCGAATGGAGATGATAAACGGACGCGCATAACTTTGGATGATTATACAGTTTTGGAATTTCCAAACTGTATTGACTTTGGAATCAAGGACTTTCTTTGCTGTAAAGATGAAGTAAGTTTAAAGCATATAATGATTTTATGATATGTATACTTAAAACGTTTGGGGGATTTGCATGTAAAATACAAATAAAATTCATGAGATCTACAACTACCATTATTAATTACTTATAAATAAATAATTTAAGGGGGAAATCATATTTAGGTACACTGTTAATTCATACAACACGACATAGGCTATTGTACAATTTGGCTGCCATAAATATTTTAAACAGTCATTTTACAAATAGTGATAAACTAGAGATTGGTTAGGATAGGAGTATTAATGCGCTCTACGAACTACTGATTGGTACTCTGAAAATTTAAGTTGAGAGAGTGGCGAGGACAAGGACATTACAAGCGACTCTTGATCTTAATCTTATGGCAAGTTGTCGAGATAATAAAGTTTTATTTTTGAAAACGCTTAGCATGTCCTCCATGTGTCAAAGATTCATAGGCTGGAACATATGTAACTTATTTATTCAAAGCAGAAAAGAGATCACTGAGAAATATTTTATGGAGCTATTTTTCTTAATTTTTTCCAAGAGCTCTCTGGGTTTTCTGGTTTTATATCGACAACCCATAGCCGATGATGGCTAGTGTAAATGATAGGATAGAAAGGATTATTATGTGGGTCAAACTCCAAGCCATATTTTATATCATATTTTGTATATTATTTCGTAACATTCAAACTTTGAAGTAGACAGAGGTACTCTGTCTATATTAAGGTTGTACTAGGTTAAAACTTCTACTGTTTACGAAAACAAAAACCCACGATCAATGCATCCATCCATTTATTTCGATTCCCAATAAAAAGGAATCGATTTACGCACAAATACTTGTACTTATGGTTCATATAATAACTTACTGTAAATCAGTGGTAGATGTGGCTATTGTCAGTGTTTAGTAACATCAAAAAACAACGACGCAATGAAAGTCACCACTTCATAGATATAGTTTAGTATAATAATATAATAACATATTATTATAAGCGTAAAATCCTTGTAGAAGTATTTGAGCTTTTGTGTATTTGTGGCTTTTTCCATTGTCAGCAAGAAAGTAACTCGTAAAGTAGCATAAAAGCATAAATAACGATAATACGAGATCGAAAAAGTAGCACGCATAAATATTCAAGATGCGCTATAGACTTTCGTCTGCATTTTGCCATTGAAAACTCTCATATCCAAAATCCAAGATCAAATTATCAAAATCTTTCACTATACCAGTGAATAATTTATACCAGCATCAAACAATACAATAAGTTACGTTTAATCTGCTACTAAATTAATGTTTTAATGAAGGTCGTCTTGCGATAAGTTATTGCATGCAAATTATTATACGAGGTTATACGTAAGTATTAAACAAGGACGTAAAATCCTACTTAATGCCTTCATGATATACTACACAACATCTTTACATTCATTACTCATTACTGCCTTCCATTATTGGCCTCTTAATGTAGATTGAATGCTTACAGAATACAGAATTTTACATAATGAATGGATAAGTCCTTGTTGTGTTTTACTCATTAAACGCATCGAAGAACCGCTGCGCAATTTTTTTTTTGGTTTGGAACTTTGGAACAATAATTTTTTGTTTAAACTACGTTTTAACTCTTTCAAGCTAACGATAACTCTGATCTAAAATGGGAAAAGATTTTTCTGTCCTCCAAACTCCAATCCTGTGCTCAACGGGTTTTGGGTTTGGTTTGGATCCAAAAGTTCATTTTGATAGTTCATAATAAACTACGACGAAGTTTGGATCAAACCAATTGAAGCATGAAGATAAGAGTTTTTATTTGAAAATTGTTTATTATTGCGAACTTTCGCTAGGCTAGATAGCAGACCAAACATGAAAAGATACGGAGTTGAATTAGTCTGTTTTGTTTTCACTATGCATGTACATTTTTCCCAAAGGGAGACTATTTCACATTTGATCATGTCGTACATCTCCGTTTGTCAACTGATGTGCTAGACGTTATTGACCCTTTTCTCCATAAATTGGTACTAAAAGAGATAAAGTTCATAAAGCACATCACTGCCGTGACACTTTGTTTAAAGAGGGACATTAATGTGTGCGTGAATGGATTTGGAGATCTCTGGATATAGCACTTTTAGTACTTGTATGGAATGCTATATGCACCTTTTACAACCATACAATACATTACACATTGCATTTTGTGATTGTGTACACTTCGAGCATGATATCAAGTTACGAAGAAAGCAAACTTTTCCCTTTTTCGCTAATGTAGCTCAAGGACTTTAGAGACGAAGCATAATGAAATGACAACCACCAGCAGAGAGATGCTGTGTTGGTGCTTCTGCCGTTTTTTGGTGGTGTGTTCCACTTTTCCCCGGTAAAACTTTTGAGCAAAGTAGGCTGAGGCTACGTATAACATTTTGCTGACATAAAAAGAAAAGGGTGAGCGAGCAGCAAACTGATCTGTTAAAAAGTTCTCTTCGCATATTCACAGCGTATAACTGCTATGCAGTATGTTCTTTCTGGTGCAAATATTACCGAAGGTTGTTTCTTTATTGCTTATTAAATGTATGGATTATGGACGATCACGTACAATGATGGACCTAAAAAAGTACAACCCATGTGACAATAAATTTTCTTGCAAGGAGGAAAGGCGATTTACTAAACGCATAATAAATATAGAGACTGCGAGTATCACTTTACTTAACATGATAAAGACTTTAAGCCTCTGTACTTAATGCTGACTCATGAAAATTTTGAAATGAAGCTTTATAGTGTGCTTTACAGACAGATTTGAGAAAAAAGGTTTTTTATTGGAGTAAAATATTCCCTAGAGAAAACTACAAAAGAAGTAATCATTTTGTGTAATTGATTTCTAGAAACTACAAGTTTCTTTGATCTTTTTTTCAATGAAAAATTATAAAATAGATAGTTGTAAAAAACATGTTCAACTCAAGTTATCACTCTTCTCTTCAGTCTTTGAAGTTTAATTAAATAGTATGAAAGGTAAAATATATCATTTTTCTCATTTAGTCAATGCCACTTCTGCTTTAAAACCTTGCAAATCAATAAATTGCTTTCTAAATTTTAAATGTACTCTTCGCACACTTGTGTGAAGTGTGAATTGTTATTCTCAAGCCAAATGGTAAACAGATATGTCCTGTCTAGTGACCTTAAACTAGGAATAAATCGACATTTAAGTACTATTTTTATGATGCATACATTAAAATCACACGTGCATTGAGAGTACAATGGTTACATTATGCAACGTTTCTGTTTGTTTGATTTAAACAAATAGATCGAATTGGACCTCTCAAGTGATACTGATGCAAGCTACCTTGATGCTACTCCCCCTCATCGCTTCAGCGATTCGGAGTTGGATAATCAAATTGAAGCAATGTCAATCACTCTCGACACTCAACTCAACCCTTTTAGTAGCAAGGGATACCTAATGAAATCAGACCCTGACGACGACGATGAAGAGGAGGAAACTACCGAGGAAAGCTTTATTATGGATGAAGAGGAGGTGTCCTCTTCTGCATCCAATTCAGCAGCAACACTCTGCGGTTCTGGAGAGGAACATGGCGTTGTAGATTTGGACCAGGATCACCTTTCTCTGTCATCGTCAGTTGAAATGTCAATAAATGGGGAGTCCAAGATTGCCCTGATTAATACAGATGCTGATGAGGGTGTACCACAGTCCATTAGGGACGACACTGGTGACGACAATGCTAGAACGGCGGAGAGAGCTGAGCTTCAGGTACGCTTGGAGAAAATAAATGCAGGAGGTAGTGGTGATGATGATGAAAGCGGTGAGAACATCATCCAGCAAAGTGGAAATGAACAATGTACACCATCAGAGCTTGAAACCCCCAAATGTAAAAGTGTTACTAAACACAGTATATCGCCGACGGAGAGGTTCGTTGGGGATATATTGCAAAGAGAGATATCAAAGAAGTCGCAACCGATTTCGCGAAGAATTGTGCAACATCCCACAAAGCACTTTAAGCGTCAAATCTCACTCCCAGCGTCAATTTTCATGTCTTACCTATTGGAGCAGAATAATAAGTCAAATTACTATAAGCAGCCGAGCACTGATGTCAAAATGAACAATCAAAATGAACAACTTCATCTGAACCAGCACAATTGTGACATTATTGTCAAGAATAAACTAAACCGAAGTAATTCATGCAATAAAAATAGCACCAATGCTTGCAACAACGCAAAGAGGTCATCACTGTCAAAGATGGACTCTTTTCGATCAACCAAAGTTATTCATGGCAGTACAGAAGATTATGAATACGATGAAGTCAACATGTCAAACAGCTTTAACGAGACAAATGACGAGTGTCAGGAGGAAATATCAAATGGATGTGATTTGAATGATGATGATAAAAGGAATCATCACGACGACTCCGATATGTTGGATCACGCAAATGACAAGGCTCGCTGGTCGTGGGATAAATCCGACTCTTTCACCGAATCTGATGATCCACCTGACACGGAAAATGATGATGAGCAACAAGCTTTCACCTCTGAAGTGGAAAAGAAGTCCTTGATTTTGCGGCATGTCCGGAGGTTAATTAGACAAGATACCACGGGTAATTTTGCGCCCCCGGATTTCAGCATTTAAAACGTGAATGAAGGTAATGCCTGGAAACAAAGTATGAAAACAGCTTAAAACGATAAATGGAGAGACTGGTAATTACAAAGATGCTTTTAACGATGATTATGATGATGGAAGTACATTTTATTTACAAATTGAGAAACGATAATAAGTATATTCACAATACATCATTTACAAATAAATACAGCATTCAATGAATTTACAATTATTTACACATTCTATTCAATATGATAGTTTTAAATTTGAGGATTGTATATCTAGTTGGTTGCAGTTACAGTTACATGCAACCGCTTATGCTTGCAAATATTTTAAATGTAATGTACGATATAATGTAATATGAGTATATAATATACATTTTAGAAATGCATTTCAAAATGTACTTAAAGTTATATGATTTTGATGAATAAATGTAATTTTCAAAAATGAAAACAACCCACAATTATAATATAAGCCTTTCGCACCAGTTCACACTAACCTTTTCCTAGTTGGCATTAGTATCACCATTCTAGAACGAGCTTAATTAATATCGATTTTCATGAATTTCTCATTGATTTGACTGATAAGATATAATGCCTTCGCCGGAAACAGTAAACCGAAAATTGGAAACGTTTTCGTCCACGTGTTCGTTACAGAATATTATATTAAAACATTCGGAAGAATAAAATCCAAATAATGACTTAATTACAAATAGTTTGTTCACTCAACATTCCTAAGGCACAATTTAAGTCGAACATTGGTCGAATAAAGCCATTCGCGATGTTTCACGTGTTTCCAATTAGCCAAAAATGTCATTAGCCTAACAGCGTAGAACTGTCCGAAATAAATACATCGAATGAGAATAACAGGAAAAATGATTTGAATCTATGAATATTCTACAGCATTCGATTGATACCAAAATTCCTACATTAGAGCAGCGAAAACAAAAGAACGCAGAAAACGCGAATTGAAAAAAGTAGGCCTAGTCGCCCCAGGTGGTGGATATTTTGTAACTGTATGCTGCCTGATTAATCAAAAATGCTTAATGAATGACGCAAACCAAGTCACCAAATGCCTTCTGACTAAACATTTAAAACACAATTTTGTAATTGTATTGTAACTGCTAAACAAAGTAAAAAGTTAGGTTCGTTTTGCATAGTCTCACGTTACCCCAAATCACACCTTCACTCATCACTGCACTACTGCAAAAGAGATTTCATGTGTTAGAGCTGCTTAAGCATTTTAATTTAAATATGCATGCGAACTTTATTAAATTCAAAAAAATCAAAATAACAATTTAAAAATATCCCTACATTATATTATCCAGCCAGTTATCCCTAATTCTGACCCTATAATCTCAACAAACATTTCTCAAAACAAATTCGTACATTTGCAGTTGCGAATCGTTACAAATTATTGTGAAAGCCTATCTAACTGACTGTTCAGACTCGCTTTTTTCGTTAATTCTTTTGGAAGGAAACGGAAAATGTGTGCACTCTATCTAACGGATAACAGCGTATTCCCTTTTTACTAAGATTTAATATATGTTCACCAAAAACACGTAAATTTTAGCACGTATTCCTTCGCTCTGATCACGTGCATTCATACTACTCAACAGAAAATTTACAATAACATGTCATTGTAATCACGTACATGTCAAAAGATGAAAGGAAATTGAAGACACCTCCCTGACAAGGATATGATCACTTCAAATACTGGTTAACATATCGATAAACCATATATTTAGTTTAGAAACTTTTTTTATAACATTGAACCCTTTTTTTCTATCATTTTTATAAATAAAAACCACTACAACTCCTGTAAGCTCCACCAACACTATAATTATTACGCAGCTGGTGCATTTCAGTATTGTTACTACCTCCTCTCCCTCTTCCATACTCACAATTATCATCATGATTGACAGAATCCAAACTATTTCTGACAGTTTCCGTGATACTTTCCCTACCACTACCACTACATACACAACGACCCATTCTCCAGAATCTGCGTTTCTTTTTACTATCAACTATCTTGATGACCAGAAATACCAAAAAAGTCATGGCCCATAGAAGGAGCATACATATAAGGACTCCAGTTACGAGGCCTCCCTGAACTATCCAGGGGACTCTCTTTCTCTTTTTTCTTCACATTGTCATCAACCCAGTTAACCATATCCCCTCCTGCGGAGGATACTGTAGTTAAATTCCTCTTTGAAAGTTCAACTATATCAGCACTACTATTTCCTACGTGGATCGCCTTCGTCGTATTATTGATACTACTTTCCTTTCTATTATTGTTATCAAAGGATACATTTTGGGTTGGCAATAACAGTTTAACATTACTGACTACGTCTGTAACAGTATTATATTTTATTGTTGGTGCTGATGATGGGAAAAATGTTCTCGCTGTTATTTGCACTGCGGGGGACGTTGGAACTGTAAGTGTATCACTTTCTCTTGTTCTGTTTACATTTGTGAAAGTGGATACACGAGAAATGATTTGTCCATTACTTTCTCCATTCTGTTTGGATGGTTCACTGGAAATATGAGAGCTATTCGTTGGAATAAAAGAGCTTTTGTTGTTGGTAATATCACGAGACAATTGTGGGTACAAACCCATTCCTTGATGGAGTATTTGAGGATACTTATTGATATAGTTCTTTTGGGTCACATTTTCTGGGAACGACGAATGCACGCTTTGATTGCTTTCCCAGTCGTGATGATGATGATGAGACTTTTCAGATGAAATATAATTAACGTTGTGTACATTATAATGAGATTCCTCTTCAGTTCTTCTGTATGCTCCAGGATGTTTACTAGTTTGGTTCACTTTTGTAAGCCAGTCAGATAGGAACACGGAAATGGAGTTGTTGGCAGAGCCATTGTCACTCACATTCAGAGATTTAGATAATATTTGAGATGGCAAAGTGTAATTAAATTTTTGATTTGATGGAGCTACGAATTCTATAGACGGAGGAGGGGGAAGTTGTATCTCTTGACTTGGTTGTTGCTGCTGGGGAGGAGGAGGTGAACTTTGCTGTTGTTGGGAAGGCTGGCTTTGTTGCTGCGGAGAAGGTTGACCATGCTTTTGTTGGGGAGGTGGAGGTTGACTATGTTGTTGCTGTGATGACTGGGCATATTGTTGCAGGGGCCGTTGACCATATTGCTGTTGAGGTGGTTGGCTTTGTTGTTGCTGAGGTGGCTGCCCGTATTGCTGCTGGGGTGGTTGGCCATATTGCTGTTGAGGTGGTTGACCGTATTGCTGTTGAGGGGGTTGGCTTTGCTGCTGAGGTGGTTGACCGTATTGTTGTTGAGGTGGTTGACCGTATTGCTGTTGAGGTGGTTGACCGTATTGCTGTTGAGGTGGTTGACCATATTGTTGTTGAGGTGGTTGGCCGTATTGTTGCTGAGGTGGTTGGCCATATTGTTGTTGAGGTGGTTGACTTTGTTGTTGCTGCGGTGGTGGTGGTTGGCCATATTCTTGTTGAGGGGGCTGCCCTTGCTGTTGCTGTTGAGGGACACCATATTGCTGGTTACCGTCCTGTTGTTGACCTTTGTACTTTATAAAAAATACATCAGGCGGATTATATTTGGGTGGTTCAGGAGTATTCACTATCACATTACCAGGGCCATCTTCCTGAGCCTTGTTGAGTACATAAACTAAAGTTTTTTGTTCGGGACTTGGTGGCAACTCAATTTCTGCAGTATTGGAATTACTGGAATCTGGACTTTTGATAAATATTATGTTAACATGCTTCTGTTGTTCCCCTTGAACCCGTATTTTTTGACGAGAAGCGGATGGAGGATTTGGTGGAGCAACGAAAACTGATATGTGTCGAACTATTTTCGTTGTTTTTGGGGGACCATAGCCTTGTCTATAACCATGAGCAAAGGAATATGATAAGCTGGAAGTTGTGTAATGCGAGGATGACTGTGGTTGATGCTGCTGAGGTGGAGGTAATGGAGGCAAGGATATAACCTTTGGCAAATTATATGAATCCACAGAGTCTCCTGGGGACTGGGGTGGAAATGTGAGAGGTACGGGTTGATGTTGCTGCTCCGAGCCCAAAGATCTCTGTGGTGAAACATGATTAGTGGCCACAGCCGCTACGTGCCCTCCATTTGCTGGAGCAAATGCCTGCGATGGACTTGTTAGCACGTTTGGAGTTGATTCATATGGTAATTGATGGAGTTGTAGCTGTGGACTGTCTTCAAAAGTATGGAGATGTGTGTCATGTTGTCCATTGTTTTCATTTTGTGTGTGCGTTGACTGTTGGTTCTGTTCCATCCACCGATGAAGCTTAACGTAGTCATTTTGAAAGCGTATCTCTTGAGTTTGTATTGGATTTTTAGTGGTCACTCTTATTGGTGATTGCGTAGTGGTCACGGTCACTTTTTGCAGTAGTTTAGGAGATGGCATAAATGGCAATAGGAAAATGCCTGGCAAGGTCGCCTCTGCAAGTCTTTTGGTTGCCAGAAGTAAGAGTATCTAAATGCCCCAATAATGAGAAATTCATGGATCACCGTTCTGTAAATCCCGTTGGAATTTCGGTAACAAGACTTCATAGCTTAGAAATATAGTTTTCAAAACTTACCACAGTTAGATGGAATAGATTTAGCTTCATGGTGGGTCTCCAAGAGGGAATTTCATTTAGCACAAAAGAATTTCATTAACTTTTATTGGCAAACTAAAATATGTCACTGCGTACGACTTTAAAAACTGTATGTTCTCCTTATGTTTGCTTGTAATTTTCAAAGGATTTTTTTCAGATCGTAGATTGCGCAAACTGAAATGCAAATAATTTTATGCTGCAACTGGCAATAGGTAATTTTAATCGGGACTATTAACCAGCACTCGCATAAATAGAATATTCAAACAATTGAAAAGTAAAAATTATTGATTTTAAGCAGCATGTCATTGACGAAGTCTAAAATAAAGAATTCGTAAAAGGGTGAATGAGATTTAAAATGATACCAAAAGAGTTGATGCCAATTTTTTATGACACGGTTGAAGGATGCAAATAACAGTCCCACAAAGTGTCATTAGTCATTACTGAAATTCATACGATGGGAATTTTGTGATAGAAAAGCAAAAGTTTTCTGATGAAAATATTCTGCTCCAGTGAGTCCAATATTCATATTCTTGAAAATGTGAGTAATGTTATACCATACCACTACAAATGGAATAAACTACTCCAAATCGTTATCAATCCAATTCTCATTACACCCACACACTTTGGGGACGGATAAATCCACTTTCTGTTCACGCTAAGTAGAAAATATTAATATGCAATGACTGAAAGGAAGTATTAGACTCATGACTGCGATTTAATATTCTCAAGATCATTTGAATTTCAGATTAGCAACCTGTCCTGTTCAGTACCCCTTTTTGTGATAAAGATTGGCAATATCTTAGAGTTGCGAGCATTCACTTTTTCGACGTATGTATTACTGATTTATAACAGGCGATTTGGCGTTTGCCAGTATTGGATCATGAAGATATGTATGTATCAAATTGAGTTGTAAAAATATTATAGGTACACAGACTGATTCAAACAAACATCATTTAATCTTGTGTATGAACACTATTACCACCAACCATACATGTCGAACAAAAAATTTACAAGATACATATTATGTTACATCAACATCATTCGTTCATAATTTAAGAACAATCGCAATTAATAATGATTATTATTAAAACATACCACTAACATTTTTATACTAATATGGCTATATAAGCTGTAATTCTGATAAATAGCAATTTAAGGTAATTAAAATTATATTGCATATAAAAGACAAAGGTGACAAAACATTAATTTGTTTTGTCTTAAAACTGATTGACCCTCAAGACTTCTCAAGTTGGCTCCTGTTCTGGAAAACTCGCCGACATCTTCCGAAATTACTGTCCACTCTACCAACAACTTATTTTTCTTATTTAATTCTACTCTTAAACAAATTGTTTGTAAACTGTGCATAAATTCGTAGCTTTTGTTTTTTTGGTTTCATTATAGATTATCAAAAAGTAAATAACATATATTACAAGAGAACACTGAATACTAAGACATAAATAAACGTTGATTGATGACAGTAGTAATTGATCACAATGTAAGAAATTCTTTTTAGCCTAACTTCAGATGCTTCATCTCAATTCCCACAATTTCGTAAGTACCATCAAAACATTTCTAGCGCTTAGTCAACCTTAACAACACTGTAGATCTTTCTGACAAACCAGAAACATGCTGCGAAGCCGAGTGTTCCTGAAAATAACGAAAGACCACATTTTAAATATTGAATCAGATCACAGAATAGTGAATGAATCGGTACTAATAACAAATACCTACCTGTTAGTAAAAAGAAGAGGAAAACCATAATCATAGTGTAGCCAAAGTACAGAAGTGTCGACGTTAATCCCTCAATATTCAACTTGGTGAAGAAGTAATGGACGCAATATAGAAATAGGTAGAAAGCTGTGAATCCACTTGTAAGAAAACTTCGCCACCACCAACGATAATCCTGTAATATACAATAACATAAAAATTTAAAATACTGAATTTGAATGAATATGATAAGAATTAGGTATGTGAATTTAAGAAGCAAACTAACCTCAGAGCACAAGTGGAAATAACAAAGCAGAACTGTGGTTTCAGAACAGGTTATGACTAATATAACGAAAACCAGGAACAGGAAACCAAACATGTAGTACATCTGACTAGACCTGAAAAGTTTAATTACATACAGTAAATGATAACGCCTCATGTGTGATTAGCGATTCGGAACCATTAGAAATGGGCACTTTATTAAAAATCTTACCAAATCGAATTGAGAATGAAGAACAATTGAATGAATATGCAGCCAAATGGCAAGACTCCTCCCATAATGATACCAGGAACAGCTTGAGTGTAAACACTTTGCTCTGGGATCTGCCGAGGAATTTGATTAGTCCTCACAGGATGTTCGATTACTCGTTTCCGGAAACCGAAGTATGCTCCCACAAATGTCAAAGGCACGGAGACGCCAAACCAGAGTGCCAACAGGGCCACGAGCGTTGAGAAGGGTATAGCAGCTGAGCTTCTATTAGCCCATAAGATCAAGTTCATGACAAAGAAAAGGCTGAATACAAATCTGCAATTTAAACAAATCAAAACAAATTAATCATAAGGAATCGTTTATCATTCATATCAAAATCTCATTATTATTCTTTTCTACAGATTACTCACCCTGGGCACAACATTGAAGTCAGCATAACATTTGTTTTCCATTTTTCTCCTCCAAAACTCTTGTAGATTCGTGCAGAAACGTATCCAGCGGGGGTTCCAAGGCAAACGTAAAGAACCATGGCGCAAGTCATCAATGCCCCACGATTAGCAGGAGACAAAAATCCCAAGCATGCAAATGCTGCAACACAAAATATTAAAAGATTTTTTTTAAATCGAATCTAAACGTATACAGTTAACATAATTGATAAAAGATAGCTTACCTAAAGTTATAATTGTCATTGCCAAAACCTGGACACCAGACCCAACAAAAACAGAGAGCAACATTCCTTTCCTTGGTGGCCGAAAAACATCACCGTGGACCAACTTCCATCCGAATTCTTCTTGTGCGTCTTCACCCGAATCAATCTTCTTCCACGAAAATAGTACGAAGAGAAAACAAGTTGAAGACACATTTTAAAACACAATCTTCCTGATTCGGAATACTTTAATAGGAAAATTGTAATTTGATAAAACAGGTATGTACCTGGTTATATCGAGCAATATCTTTGTGCAGAGTACGAAGGAGAATCATGGCTACCATTCCAGACAAAAACAAAACTATGACCAACGAATTCAAGATAGAAAACCACTGGATATTGGTGTGCGGCATCGACTCCAGAATGTAGTCCCAACGTGATGACCATTTTGTGCGATCATCCTCCTGATAGTATACACAAGAATTTTAAAAAATACGTCAATATGTTGATATGAAACTGGTTTCTAATTGGTATTGCAAATTGTAATTATAAGAAAATGGTTTGTTGGTAAGTTTACCCTGAATTTGTAAGAATAGGTGTATGTGATTGGAATCTTGTCGCCTTGTTTCAATGTTCGTCCAGGAATGGCCATTGGTACTTCATTATCAACGCAGTTTGGATTAGCAGGATCATGTTTGAAACTCTTCGGGTCCACTTTCACAGCTTGAAAACAAAACAAGTTCATGATTAGTCCATACCACACACAAGTCAATGTCCAGTACATTGTAACTTGAGGTACATGCACAAACGCTTCTTACATATAATACGCCCAGAACTTGCGCCGAATATCTGTCCCCATTCTGCTGCCCTTCCACTGTGATATGTGATGGTCAGATCCACATGATTGAACAAGTAGTAGGTGTCAGGAGTTCTATACTTTGGATCAATCAAGCCACAGGAATCTTTCACGTGCAAATCTCGGTCAATGTAACAACCCATTGGAAATCCGGTTGTACAGTGCTGCAAATCCTTCTCCACATTGTAACACCATGTCACAGGCATATTATCTGAAAAAGAAAAGAAATACAGATTACAATTCGCGAATCATAAAGAAAATATCTAGCATGAATCTTAATTATCATTTTTATTACCGACAATCCAGTGATGCTGATAATTCAAACTCATTCCTGTCTTCATTATAGCAAGTTTTTGGAGGGACTCCGAATCAGACCCATCGTAAGTTTTATTGCATAGCTTCAGACATACTTGATTCTGTTTCTTAAACTCAATCTATAAAATGAAATCGTATTAGCTGGTATATAAAGTTGCATTTTCGCAAGACCTAGTTGGCGTTTCTACTGATTTAATAATTTATGTTTTAAACCTTATATGAAGATGGGCGAATTCTTTCCCCGAAAACAACTTGCCCCAGATTTTCAACGGGACTATTTTCTAGCTCCCCTGACGCAGTACAAAAGTCGAAACTATTGATACACAAAAAAAGAATATAACAAATGAGTACCAAGTACAACCAGGAGACTAACTAATTACAACAAAAACGGAAACAGTGCTTACTAATGATATTCATAAGGTATGACTGATTCATCCGAATTAAGCCGATTTACGAAGAGGTCTATTTTAGCCTAAAAAGTAACACAAAATTCATTAAAAACAACTCGTGCATAGCATTCAAAAAAGTCTATTGGAAACCGATAATTAGATCACACTTACTTTACACGTTTCGGTCTCTTGTCCAGCTGGACAAAAGTTCACAGGAGCTAATCCGGGCAGATAAAAAGCTGATGTTAAGTGTAATATCGCCGTGAGAAGCCAGGGCGAACTACGCAAGTTCCCCATTTTTGGTACTTGGGTCAGGATTCAGGACTCCAGACAGGTGAATGAATCCAGGTAAATCTAATTAAAACGAGTAAAAAGAAAGTATTTATTGGTAGCCAGATCACAGTTTTGATGAAAAACAGCTGTCCACGATAAACTGGAAACAATCGAATTCCGGGTAGTGCCGATTCCTAATGCCTTAGTTACTTAAACTAAACAGGACCTTACACGTTTTTATTGAAACTACTAGTCTGCTTTCTAATTTTGAAGAATTGATAGATTCAAGCCAGTTCTCAGTTTATTTTTTTGGTTTATGCCACAATAGAACTGGCAACCATGATGATGACAGTTGACGATATGATCAATGATACGATACTCAAAAGAAGTTGGCAACCACCAATACGATGATCAATTGAAATTATGAACCAAGGTTGATGGCTACCACCCAAAAACTATTTACAACACAATACTACTTTCTCCTACAAAACAATGAAAAGGCAAATTATGTTTTCACTTTGAGACCTAATATACTATTAAAAAACCTGTACTAAAGATTTGACACCTACCTAAGCCATATGTAAAACAACTGCGTTTCCATGCCACCAAATATCTACATCATGTCATGTCTATTTTCTATCGTATCGTTAAATTTTAATACATGCAACTTGATTTTATATTCTTAACTTTATCGAAGTAACCCTGTAAATTTTAGATCAGCAGTACATACATAGTGTCGGCGAAAAGTTCAATTGCAGTTGTGTCCGGTGACGTTTTTGTACCGTTACTAGTAACTATTAGCATACCTTACTATGATTTACACTTTTGTGATGATAATAAAAAAGTACTCGTTAAAACTGACAAAAGCGGACACGTCCACGTCATTTATTAGCATCTCCAGTCAAACCTGTAATATAACACGGAAAACTATGTACAGCCCTCTTTTCCTAATCACTCTTATTGTGGTCAGACAGACGATATATTTTTTAAAAGGAATATATTCCACCGGTTTACACTTTTAGGCAACTTGGCAGAGCACTAATACTAAATGTAACACTTGAAAAATTAGACAAGTATGACCTATAATTACACATATTATTATTATAGTTTTTCATTCCAAATACCTCAAAACTAATTCATGGAACTGTAACACCTGTCACATGTGGGTCGCGTACTAGATGCAAACGTCAATCTCAATTCTCTAGCTACATGTTTACCTTACATCCCTACATATTATGTAATGTATTTTAATTTGACACTAAAATATTCACGCAGCCGCATTCCATTAAAAACTTACCTTGTTAAACTATAAATCTGTTAATCCAGTTACGAACATAAGATAAAGGGATAATCCATTTGTAAAATGTCAACACTAAAAACCTAACTATTAACTCAAGTTTAAACCACCACCACCAATTCTAATTCCATAAAGCACCGAATAACTACTCTGTTATCAATTTTTTCGCGATGCGATTAATAGGTACCATAAATCCACGTCGTTAAAACAACAAACAAAACTATTAGCACGAAACGAACACAGTTGTACGCTGGAATGAAATTGTTAAATTGATACTTAATTTCTGTCCGCAATATGTTATGTGTGACGATGGGATGCTGTCCAAAAAAGCTGTGAATGCTATTCATG
>JAQFXM010004348.1:0-17389 GCA_034693345.1 Entomobrya multifasciata | reverse complement strand
TCGACAAAGCATCCGAAACAGACACAATAATATAGAAATCTTAAATTGCAGCAGACTACCAAAGAAAATATTGAAGTTGTCCGCACTCCACTCCACACACAAAGCTAAAGGACTTAAAAGTAGAACCACAAGTTGCGTGTACTTTGTGAAAGTGAAACGGAACAGATTAGTCTAAATCAGTACACGGAAGGAAACTAGCTATATATGTATGTACATATGTACTTAAAAATGAAAATGATGTCACGCCCACCCGCCTGCTATTGCTTGATGAAGAAAGCCTGCAACTGAAGCAAACTGTTTCCGGCTCACTTTTACTAAACATACTCGCTTCTACTTATCCTTTAAACATAATGAAAAGAAGGATAAAGAAAATAGTGTTGAGTTGATTTACTGCTAAGCTCCATGCTTAATAGTGAGACATGCGTCGACTAAAAGTAAATGCTTAAACAAACAAACTTTCAACTCATTTTATAATGAATGAAATCTAGTGAAAACTTACATGGTATAAAAATAAATTATTATGGTGCAAAAAAGTAAACATCAGGGAAGATCAGTTTTGTTGGATTTACTTAAAATGATCATTGGTATAATATGTTTTGTTTATTCTTTCTAAATTACGTTTTTATAAAACTTTTCCACTTAGTTTGCCAAGTTTATCTTTTCTTCAAACTTTTTGAGAACTGAGAACCACTGTATGCAATTTTTTTTTGATCACGCATGCATGGTGTTCTGATGCATGGTCTTTACTGTAAATTCCTTTTAAAATATACTTTTGCATCCAATGAGTACTGAATTTGGACAGGACAGATTTTTCTGTGACACTGTTTAAAAAACGTGGTTTGGTGTCACATTTCGGATGTAAACCGAGAACGTTAAAAAATCATGATAGGTTAAGTCTAAAATTGTAAAAACAGGATTTCGATGAAATCATAATTAAGTTATTAAGTAACAATTAAGTTATTAAGTAACAATTTAGTATGTGCACTGTGCAAGTACGTTTTATATGTTGTACTATGAAAGTAAAGTAATTCCATGAATTTGGTGAAAGTTCAACAAAATAGTTCTACTTATAATCAACGGTAACAAAGCCTTTTTTTGTACAAAAACCAAATGAAAAGTATAATCTTTAAAAGATTTTTTTTGAAGTCATTAATGGACATAAGGTGGGTAGAAAGTAAGTTCTCCTTTTTCTTAGGCTTATCATATCTTTCATTATAATTTAGTTAACTTTTATAGCTGCATACACAATACGTATGTCAATTAGATGAAACAAGAAACATGGTACAAATCGAGTAGACTGCGGTCATTGTGGTATTCTGAAGTCGTCGCGTTACTGATGTCGTGCGTAGCATTCATATTATATCCATTTATTGTTATGAGTTTCATCAAACTGAATACTAGATGATATGATACGTTTTCGTGTAAAGAGAGCATTTCCAATCAACTTGTTTCTATAAATCTACAAACGACATGACATCAGACAGCAGCAGTCCATAAATATTCAATGTTAAATGTTTTACAACTTTACAAGCGATAGTCCTGTTCTGTCCTAAAGCGTGTGTCATTAATCTTTAATCTTTACGGCATTCTTGTGGTTAATGTGATTTGCCGTGTGCATGTCATGACACATCGATATCACCATTATTCTTGACCGGGGTTCCTCCACTAACTTCTTTTTATTTTCTTCCCTCACCTTCATTCGGTTACACGCAGCATTAGAAATATTTTAGAATTATTCACGCAGAATTTCATGGAATGCACGTACACAAATAAATACATACTATACATGAATCGTTCTGTGGTGAAAGTGGAAATATTGAACAGCTTGATGTCACGAGTCACGACTCACGACACGACATGGTACACACAGCGTGATATTATGAATAAGATTGTGAGAGAAAACCCAAAAGCAATAAATAACTAAAAGAAATTGACTTATCGGAACCGCATTGAATGGGCCGACGAAAATGAAAATGACGAGTACACTAATGAAAACAAAGAGCTTCTTACGGATACTTTAATCTAATAACTAGAATCTCACGGTGTATGATAATGCCTACAAAATAGCTAAAGAATGCATATTTTATGTTACCATTAATTTTGTATTGCTAATGCATAGCCTAATTGTAGAATTCTTATATTATTCACAGAAACGGGAAGTGACAATACAAAGAGTGGACGGAGTACTTGGATTAAGTGTCAGGGGAGGCGCAGAGCATTCACTTCCGCTGATAGTGTCCCGCCTTATACCTGGCTCACCAGCGGCACTTTGTAAACAAATTTATATAGGAGATGCTGTGATTGCAAGTAAGTCTGCGCCCTGAGTCATTCATTACTTAAGTTTGTCAGAATAAGCGATACCCGCATGCATGATATAAGAATACATGAAATGGTGGATGAATTTAAACTTCCAAATCATCAAAAGTCTAGAAATGATTTGTTTTTACATTTTTGAAAACTTTTATTTATAAACTCTACATCGTCAGCACAGATTTGAATTAAAATGCATAACCAACTTCTGCTGGAGGTCTAGCGGTTTCTTCCATTACAGCAGCAACAGCCGACGAAACAACTTCTGGTATCAAAGTCTGTGTCTCAGTACGAGGTGCATCTTCTTTCGGTTCAACCACAGAAACATGATCAGGGAGTGGTATCTTAGGTCCGATCTTTCCTTGAGGATCCCACGGAAGCATAATCTTCACTTTAATACCGAGTACCCCTTGACTAAAATTTTGGAACAGAAAAACAAGTCAATTGTTATTATCAGTACAATTCGATCCCAAATCAAAATCAAAAACAGACAATAGATTTGCTTTATCAAAGCAAAGTTTCAAACTAACCGGAGGAGGACATGGCGTGTAGCACAATCGATGTATTTCCTTGAAGGATCTCCACTGTGGATCATGAGACCATCGACGAACTTCATGGCTTTGGCTCTTTGACCTCTGAGTTTGCCTGATACGACCACCTCGCAGCCTTTAGCTCCAGCTTCCATGATAAATCTCAGTACACCTTGAAATGAAAAATCAGAATACTCTGTTTAAAACTGCTAATTACACGTCAAAACAAAACATTACACACGAAATACATGCAAAATGCAGTGAACACCTACCATAACAAGCTCTCCTGACAGCTAATCCACCAATCAACTTGTATCGAAGCGATTCTGCCTGCGCAATAGCGCACAGCCCACGCACAGGAACCTTTTCAGCGTACAGTTCAATAGATCCTGGAACAAGACCGAAGCGTTTGGAAACTAATGAAGTTAGTTCACGAATACGACGGCCTTTGTCCCCTAAAACGTTCTGGGTTCTGGTAGCCATAATGATGATCTCAGTACGACTGGGTGACACACGGATTTCCAAACCAGAATATCCATCCTCAGCCAGCTCACGCATTAAGAATTCATTCAACTCAGCACGGAACAAACCTTCTCGAACGAACTGTGGAGTAAATAAAACCAAAAAATATGTATTACCAACTTAATTAGACAATCGAGAACAACAGTCGATTTCCGTATAAACTACTTTTTCTCGATATTTCTAAACTTACCTTTCGCTTTTTTGAAACTTGCACAACGCCCTTATTAGAAGCCATCTTTTAATTTCGTAATGTTCCCGAACTACGAACTTCACAGATTGGTAAATTAAAGATGATGCAAATGCTTTTATGCTCCTTGAAAACTTACGGATCTAGCTTTTGTCTTACAAACAATCTAGCACCAAAACTAAAACACTTTTAGATACAATGCTAAATGTAACCAAAAAGTCACTTTAAAGTATATAATTCAAAAATGCACTACTAACCATTTATGATAGAACGTGTTTTTATTTAAAATCACAAGCAACACTCGCACTTGATGACTTGAATGGTGGAGTGTGGTGGTAGCACGTTTCATTTGAAAAACTGTCACTTCCACGTGGAAAATTTTAGATACCTGAAAATTGAGAATCGGAGCCTAAGTTTAACAGTGCTACCACTTCACAGAGAAAGTGAAAGTGAAAATTTTGTCGTTGCATTTCTAGTATAATCCAAAATTAATTGAAAGAATTTTGGCGTTGAGAAATTAAAAAAATGGATTATTCATTAAATATGCAACCTTGTAATGTAATTAAACTCCTACATAAAGGTTATATAAAAATTAATTCGTTATCCAAGGCTGCATTTCGGTTTTTGATGATTTTTAGTAAATGGAAGAAAAATAACAACGCTGGACCATGATCAAGCCGTAGAATACCTAAATGTCAGTGGACCTGTTGTCACGCTCAAACTCAAGTACTTCTCAACGGCGAAGCCCTTCCTTTCACCAACGCAGCAACAAAGTAAGCTCTTAAGAACATGGTATAGCATTCGCTATTCACTGTTCCTTTCCATGTTTTCATTCATTATGGCGCATCACTCAAGAAGCATGGAAGGGGTAAGCATTTTGACTTCAGAATCTGAGCAAAAGTCCTCTTCTTACTGAATGAACTGATTGAGTGGAGAAGCATCAATTTTATATCGAAACGAAAGGTTGAAAATACTAAAACAAGATATTCTGGACACTAACCTAAAACAGTTTCGAATTTACGACAGACAGGCTACTTTAATTGCAGAATGAGTGTATAATGTAACTTTCATACTATTTACTACTTTTCATGTGAGGGTACTTTCTTTTATTCTTTGTCTTTAAAACACGAGAAACCTGAGCAAAGTGTAATTTCAATGAAATATAGCGAACTAAATTATCTTTCATTATGCATATTTTTGTGTAAGTATTAAGCAATAAATCTAGAAAATGGACCAAAGAAACTTTTACCAGACTTTCACTTACACATAATGCTTTACTTTAAAATGAAAACCATGACCGAATCGCATTTAGATATGAAGTACTTATGGTTTTTAAGAATGAAGACTATTATCTTTGAAAAACTTTTGTTTCGAAACGGAGCCCCCACTTTCACACAACTGTGTACGTTTTAATCTACATAAAATTGAAAGTAGGACAATTATTATAAAAGCCAAGAGACAACGAACGTCAAACTTTAAGCTTATAAGCATTCTTATATAATATCCATACACCAAACTAGGTATATGTAACCAGAATTCAAATCCACATGCTAAAAACCCACTTGGGCAAGTGACTTGGTTGGTGGTGGTATATGTTGGTAAGATAAGACCATACATGCATATTAGTCTGGTCTGGTTGAAAACATTTGCTTCAAGGGATTTTCATTCTCACCATGTCGCAAGTTGCAAGTCCACCTACATTACGTCGAAGGCATTATCAGAAAACTTGCAAACTTTTCACATTTTTCTTTTACGACAATTCAACCAGGAAACTCGAACAAATGAAAATAACACTATGGTCATCTTAGAAAATGTCTCTTTCTTCGTGCCACAATATGAATACAATGAAAAATATCACGTATATAAAGCACGTATATGAGAAAAACAATGGCAAGTGACGACGGAAAAAGGAAACCACTTATGGCATTCCTGAAGACATATGCTTTCCCCAACGTTCTAAATATTGAGACTGGAAATGACTCCACATTTGCAAAAGGAAGAAATAAACACAATACGCACAACTTTGTATGTATATACCTCATCCTTAAAAAATTGTGGCAAGCAAAGCTAAAATAAATTTGTAAAATGACAACTTTTGTTGTATATATATATATCTTTTTTTTACTAAAAACAAAAAACCTTACTCAAGCCTTTTTTTATTACTAAACCATCCCAAAATTCTGTGGTTAAATGATTAGACTTCATCATATCCTTTTTCTTCGGATGTAGAATTTTACGGCTCATAGCATTCATGTCCTCAAACCTGAGAGAAAGTAGTTCTAGCCACATGGCCCAAGGCTATTTGTTTTATTGTTTGTTCTCTTTTCTTTTATTATTTGCATTTTAAGTTTCTTCCTTTTTGGGTTTTAGGGTGTCCAGTTACGATTTATTCACGTCAGTTGTTCCGTTTATCGTTGGTTTTCCTTTCTCACGTTCCATTTTACTTTATGTGTTTTGTACAATAAATTTAAATTTGCAGTCTGCTGGCGTTATTATAATAGGGACATTTTTCTTCATGTTCGTTACATCTGTGGATGTAATCAGTTGTTCTACAAGATAATTTCAATTCTCATTTCATCACGTTTGGAAATCTTGATATTGATATGACCGTATGCTTGTCTGCTTGGAGAGCACATCTACTTACTGTATAGTTTTTACATGTTCATTTTAGAAGTGAAAGCAGCAATATTTTCACTTTAAAATTGTCTATTGTATGGTTATGCTGTTTGTTTTTATGATATTCTTTATTTTATAAAACTAATATAGATGAATGATTTTAATAGATCAATTCTTCTCTCGTTTTTAGATTTGATTGAAACCAATCTAACCAACTGGGATGCATCAGAAGATCCACACCAGAATGCAATAACTGGAGCAAATAATGCAGCAAATGCTGCAGCATCCGCAGCAGCAGCAGCTGCGGCAAGCAACGAGTGTTGGGAGACGGAAAAGTCTATTCCACTTTTATTTGCCCTGTTGACCCGTTATTTAGGTGGGACAGATCGACTTCGCTGCAATGCCTTTGAGGTACGAGATGCTACGGGAAACTCATCTAGTGGAGTGATCCATTGTGCCGACGCTTACTCCCTGACTTCTTGGGTTAAGTGCATTACAGATGCCATACTCGGACTCAACAATGTTCAGGTATGTGTCCCTTGTTCACTCATATCATCTTACCTTTTTCCCTTGACAGCTTAAACTTATTAAAATGGCTACTGGTGACCTCATTGTAAGATAAGAAGTTTCTGAGGATCAAGATTTATAAGGATTCTTGAAATCCAAGACTATTTTATAATTTTATTATATAAATACATGCATGTATGTATTCAGAATTCAAAAGTATATAAGATAATACAGAGAAGAATTCCTAATAATAGAGTATCTAGCTGCCCCACTTAAATTACCTACATACATCCATACTCTTGTGTCCTGTTTCGCAAATTTGTTGAACAATTCAAAAAACTTTCGCCTTCGTCCTTTCACCAGTCAGTCATATATGTACATGTTTGCAATATTCCATAGTGTTACTATTAAAAAAATAAAAATTGTTCATAGAACAGGAAAGAATGCATGTACATTGATTACTTAAGGGATCAAGGGACTTGAATATGAAAATGAAATGCCAAAAAGCCAACACGTGTATAATGAAATGAATAACGACAAGATAAAATTGTATCTCCAACATTTTATGCAATAAAGGCAATGCATAATTTCACACAGTTGAGTTCTACAGAATATTTAGTGCATGAGTATCTATTTTCGAAACAATCTAAACTCAAAACTTACAAAACAACGTCATCAACTTCAACCATGTATTCTGTTCAAATAGCATACATAAGAGCGTGCGATTGTTCGCAAAATTCAAAATGAAATGCAAAAAAGTAACGCTTTCCCAAAGCTATCCATGTGTGAAAACTTCGTTTTAAGGTTTTTCACATAATTTATGCTTGTGAAAGCATTGAAACAGCAATTATAATGATGGCGAAAAGCTCTTCTGGGAATCGCGCAATAAAGTAAACTATAATTTTATGTTAATGTTCTGTTATCGTTAACATGCTATCGTCATTGATGAAAATTGCAGTGTTTAATTCTCATGAAAGCTTGTACACAAATATTTCATTTAATCGATTCACTTTCACTCAAATGCTATTTGCTAGTGAATTCTGAATTTTGTATAAATACATCCTGTTCCTTAAAGTTGGTGGGTGTAGTCTGTAGTAGGCATTCCTTTACGTAAAATAATACATTTATAAAGAGAGTGTTATAACGAGAGTGTTATAAAGAGATGCTGTGTGTTTTACAAACTTTGTTGGTATAATGAAGACAAAAACTTTTTCTCTGACACACGATTTCCATAATAAAGTACTTTCAAAGAGAAAAAGTTTCAGCCACTTCATTCTTCTTACACTAATTTGCATATTAGAGGACTCTGAAAATTTCTCAACATTAACAAGAGATGCTACCGTACCGTTACCGTTTGACTTTCTCTTCTGTAAATATTACGTAGGAATTTGACAGGAGTGTGACTAGCTTGCTGTGAAGTTAGTTTTAAATACTATGGATGGATTTTGTACTAAGATTGTAAGAAAAATATATCCTGAAATTATATTTTCACTAAAACATTCACATTCCACAGTCAATTTGGATTTTCACACACAACATCCATTCATGCAGATGAAGAAAAAAGTAAATATCAACAAGGTTGTTTGTTTGGAACTAGGAGGTGGAATAAATGCGTGTTTAATGTGCATTATATGGCACAACACTAAAAAAGTGTTTTGAATACCAGTTTTAATTTGAAAGAAAATGAAGCATGTTTTGTAGGTTTTTAATGAATTTTCTGCAGCTAGAATTTATATTTCTCAAACATCCATATATAGTGTGTCAACAATTCACTAACGTAAATGTTGTCAGTTATTGGTTTTTCTTAGATTAGTATATACTGATATGAAATATAATATCACAAATGTTTGATATTTTTCGTCGGGAAGGAAATATAGATACACAACTTAAGTATAACTGTCACTATTTGAAGCAGAGAAAGCGAACAAGATAAAGGCGTGCTTAAGAATTTTCATTCTGAATCGACTAGGGAAAGGTAGTCTGTGAATCTGTGAACTGTGAGACATGTCACAACGACGAATGTTATGCGATAAAAAGGATCTGGTTGAGAGTTTTGCGTATTCAGATGGTGAAAGGCGATGACATTTTTATGATACCGCAATGAACGAAAATCAGAGCAAAGAGAGCGTGAACAGTTAAAAGTATTATAATTGAGGTGCAAAAAACCAATGAACATATTCTATAGAATAGATGAAAGTGAAAGTAAAAGTGCTGTCTATATGAGTTATATAAATATATATACCTTTGGAGACATTTTGTAAGAAGTATGCTTTCCATGATTTACGATATGCTCCAAGAAATCCTTTTGTGCTCGCTTTTGTGCACGTGTATGACTGAACTTTATCATGTAGCTAATGTTCTGAATGCAAATTTTCGATGATGGGGTTGTCTGTACTCTGTACATCAAATCAAGTAATTTTTGAAGTTTTCGTTCAATTTTAACTCTTGTTGTTTGCGATCTATTTAACTTTTCACAACTTTACTTATTTTCAGATCAAACTTTGGATGCAGGAAACAGGGCATGAGATTTATTACGTTGGTTGGGTTTGGGAGGGAAATTCTGAGAAAATGGGTGATGAAGATAGTGATACTACTCAACCTTGGCTTACGTGGAGGCCAAAGGTGCTAGCATTTCGCGGCTCCAACTTGTACTACATGGAATACCCACCGGTATGATCAACTTGAGAAAGTTGGAAAGGGTTAATTAATGGGTTATAGTACTACTTATGAGTTATGCATAAATAACTTAATTTGATTTCTACATTCTACGCATAAACAGGGCGTGGGTTCAGACTGGGACGGAGGTCAAATCTTTCCTGTGATAACTACTTTATTACGAGTATTAAACTCTGCTAGTGAGCACCTAGATGAACGACAGCACTGCTTCACCCTTCAAATAGCTACCGAACAGAGTGGGTTCCCCCCAAACGGCGCTCGTCAACAGCCCATCACCTTTTATCTAAACACAGAGACAAGACAAGAATTGATAAAAGTGGAGACTGCATGGACAAAGGCAGTAACAGCAGCCGTCAAAGCGATTAAGGTCCTTCAATCATCGTCACCTTCATTTGTTATCCCTCTCAAATGTCATTTTGCCAATTGCCCAGTCCACACCTATTGCAAATATTTCCTGACTTCCACTACTACTACCAGCAATAATCATAGTAATCATGATGATAGCAGTACGAGTAACAACAATTCCAGTATCCGTAAAAATAATAATCTGGATTAGAGACAATAGTGAACAATGACAATAAAAGAAGCTACTTGATTATTATTCTCAGACTTAAAAAAATTATATTTTAATTTCTGAACAGAAGCAAACTGCAATGCTTCTTTTTACGTTTTCTCTAAAATACCTACTTCAAAACTAAATAGACCACTAATTACGAGCTCGTGAAACCTTATGCAATAATGAAAGGACGCCTACAATACAATATTCATCTTTCAATATATTATGCTTCTATATAC
This sequence comes from Entomobrya multifasciata, assembly GCA_034693345.1. Classification (NCBI taxonomy): domain Eukaryota; kingdom Metazoa; phylum Arthropoda; class Collembola; order Entomobryomorpha; family Entomobryidae; genus Entomobrya; species Entomobrya multifasciata. Next base: position 7,246 of record JAQFXM010004348.1, on the reverse strand, counting down.
ACTTATATACACTTTATCGTAATTAAATATAAAAATCAAACCTCTATAAGAAAATATCTTCAATCTTTTCCCAAAAAAATATATCATTTTTCCATTTCATATTTTTTGTAAATATCCAAAAAAAGCACTCACAAGAACTACCTCAAAATCTCTTTGTAGTTTTTACCTTTACTCCAACTCAATCCAATGAATATATCTTTCAACTTTTTAACCCTTTTCATTTCTTTTTCCAATGTAAATGCTATCAATATTTAATTATCTTAAATGTCCTCAACAACTTTGTACTTAATCTGTGTTTTTATAATGCGTGTATGATGCTGTTGTGATGCTGATGCTCTTCTCCCTCAAAATCACACTTCTTCCCCTCATTGTGTCTCTCGCTCTCTCTGTGTCTGTTTGATCATCCTGTTTGTGCTACTACTACTGCTACTTTAACTAGGGTTGTTTCTAGAACGCGTCCCACTTTCTCTCAGAAAGTTTTGTATAGGTAACAACAAAATCCTTTTTGAACAACACAGAATCAATTCTTTGCAATGCTACTATATTAATCCATCCTTAATGTTGATAATATTTATCTCTCTATAGACCTCTCTCTCATTCTTATTATACATTACTGACTTTTTTCTCCAATTTCCCACTTTTTAAAAAATTAGGAAAATATATTTCAATATAATCAATCACAGCAATGATAATATAATTACTTATTCATGCCACTACCACTAAAATAGAGATTTTAATAATTCTTTTAAACATTTCATTTTCTCTTCTTGTGAAATTTTAAAACTCTAACCGGTCATGACAGATTTTGCATACAATTTTTTGAATCACCCTACCTTACAAACAACAAGCACTAAATGCGCAAGTACGATTGTGATAATTTGATGATAAAGTTAAGAAATAATAGATACGATAAACGATATATTCCATTCTTACAAATCACTACTTTTAAGTCTGAGTAAAAACAAAAAAAAAACATGATAAATGATAACGGTAACGCAAATAGTTTGTTCTAAAAATGTTCTTCACAAAATTAATTAATATGTGTCCCTTGTCCTTCTCTCTCTTGTTGTTCTTCCCTTTTTATTTATGATACATGTACATCTTAATCTTATCGAATGACTGCTGCCAGTGTAAATATTTCTCATAGCATTTTTATACATAGGACTTAATAGTACTCCCAAAATATACATAATCCTATTCTCTAGAATATATAACGTAGCCATGTTCTATTCCTTTAAAACATTTAAATTTGGCATGCATAAAAACGATGTGTTAAGTATCTTCCTTTTTTCTAAATAATATGTAATGCTTGGCATTTATTTCTTCATGTTCGGCAATCATTTATTTATTTTCAGTGGATCTAAAAAGGGTTTTATGTTTTTTATTAAATATAACATTCTTTCAATTTATTTCACAAAAAAGTAATTGGAGATCATCTATTAAGTTTATTGTCCTATGGAGCACTATCTTTTAGTTATAATTTATTAAGATGCATGCTAAAATATTAGTGTAAAAAAAATAAAAAAGCTTTTAAAATAGCCCATCGGTATAATTGAATGTAGACTAAACTGTAACTAAATGTATAGTACACTTTTGTGTTTCACTGCACACGTATATTATGAATACTCTATGTAGTGAAAAACTGTTCACTGGTAATTGTTATAAATATCTAATAGAGTCTCAAGTCAAGTCATAATTAGCAACTTAAAGTTAGCCTGTCCACTTTAGATTCATTCATTATATATATTTCACTATTTTGAAAATGCTATATTTCTCTCCTAAATTTAAAGCCACAAACCACGCCCAGTATACCTTTTTGTATTTTATGTATGTATGAATATAGAAAACCACACCAATAATGTAGAGTATCGTTCGTTTAGACAGCACCCCTTTAAAACACACTGTACCTCAATTAAAATGATGAGGAAATCATTTTTACCTGTATATAAATTGTATGAACCTTTACAGAAGTGTTCCTATTCCGTATGGTGGGGAGGAAAGCCTTGTCAGTTGGAGTTGGATTTCCCACAAGCTGCCTTTAATCTCTACCGTTCTTCTTCTAAGCCTACGAGTCCCCTTTGGACAAGACAATTCTCATCTTTGAAGGGATCTTCTGACGATGCTCGCACAAGACTCACGTTAAAATTTCATGGGAATGTAGCACAGGAAACGATGGAATGTAGGGACCTTCATCGAGTTCTTTTCACCATTCACTCTTTCCTACTTGCCAAAGTTGTTCAGTAGCAGGAGGAGAAGGAGGAGCGAAGAGAATTGCGTCGTGGCAGTAGTCAGAAGAAGGATTAATACAGGAATTTCAAGACATAATACAATAACCATAAAATACTTCATTGTTCTGCATTTACTTGTGCATTTCAAAAAAAAAATCAAAGACACTTTGTCGCTATTTACATTTAGATAGTTGACTGGACAAGATTGATTGGTGTTGGCTCTATTTTCAAAATTCTAGCAGTTTAATCAGATAGCTGGGAGAGAAGGGATCTCAGATTAAATTAACATTTTATGAGTATTTAAATGAACAACGAATCTAATGTCTTAAAAGGAGGCTATAAAAGCAAGAAAAACTCTTTGAGATACTTAAATGCAATCGACATGAACATGATAATAATTGAAGTCCTAAATAATTATATTTTAATGACAAAGTTTTAACGTAAACGGATCTTTATGTATCAAACAACGTTGCTTCTTTAACTGTCAGAGTGTCAACTAATGGGTTTCATATTGCTGCATCAAAATTTTGTTAATTACTTCTTAGATAGAAGCAATGCGGCATATATCAAGACTTGCGTGTATACTCATCATCATCATCACTCTGACAGAAAAAAAATCAGTAAAAATTATATATCTTGGTATTTCAAATTTAAAGGATAAAAGTTTAAATTTTTACAAATGAATTATTATCAATGATAAATGTTTGGATCTTCAATGATTTTGTCTAAAATCTGGTTATTATGAAGATTTTTGTTAAATAATGCATCAATCTTGCTTACTATTTTGTATTCGATTTTACTTTCTCTGAACACGTTGTTAAAATCTAAGTCTGCACTTTGCACATTACATGTTCCAAGCTAATGTTATACACTGGAAAAAATCCAATGTCTCACGTTGTAAAATTGTTGTCAATTATTTGTTTTCACGAAAAGTGTAAAAGAGCCTTTGTTTTCTTTCGTAACATTTCTCCACAGCGAAAACATTAAGTTTAAATTTTAAAACGAAAATTAAATTATAGAAATAGCAATTACATAGGTTTAGGTATACACAAACAGATTCAAAATGAAATGTATATCGTTAGAATATAGTGTTAGCATGCTAAGTACTGGATTCACTTGACTGTTAATTGAAATCACACTATTTTTAGCCAAGAACAGACGAAAGGACGTTGGTTTACATTGTAAAGAAAGCTATTTTAGAATCAAGTTGATCATTTTGGACATAAATGTCAGATAAAGTGCTGTGGTTAGACAATTAAAGTTTCTGAATGTAGTCACTGAATTTGTTGTAGATGACAAACTATGAAATATCTTACAAATCCTCCTAATCTAGTGTATATTCCTTCAACAATCAACAACGATTACCTTACCTTTATGCAACATATTAGGCACACTTTTAATAGGGACTACTAGCTATACTCACAATTATAAAACACATACATACATAAACTAATGGCAATATCCCAGCTACCAATGAATTAGAGTGTAAATAAAACTTAATTAAAAACTTCCAAAAAATGTACATTACATATAATATACACACACAGTAAACACACTGTACATAGAGACTTCATAATATATATAGTTTCGACTTTTGAAAATTGATTTTTGGCAATAATAGAAAAAAAAACATTAATTGCAATACTGCGTATATAAGACAGTTAAGCAGCACCATCTTAAATGCTCAGTAGTATACTAACAAAATCATGGTTGATGCTCATGATGATAATTATAGTATTAACATGTCCCGAGTCCCGAACCCGGATCTTATTAAAACAAGTGCACATAATTACCTGTAACCAGCGAACTAGATTTTGTTGAAAACAATTAAACTTTACCTATGCCATGCATGAATACATTTATGCATAAGTTTTTAAAATTATTTGTGAAAGAAATGGTTAATGATAAAAAGGCTGGATGGAAATGCTATAATTGATGCTAGTTTATTTTAACGTAAATTGTTCACGTTTTGATTTATTTTACATTTAAGTAATTTAATGATTAATTAATAATTACAAAAAATATGGATTTTAGTTATTTACCAGACTGTGATTCCTAAATGCCATATTAAATTGAATATTTAACCTAAATACCATGTGTAAATTGTGTACGTTAAAATTTTTATATTAATTACACGTTAAAGTGTTCAATTAATTCACATTCGATTCAGTCTTCACACACAGCACCTGAGTAGCTTTTTATATTATACAAGACTAACAATAAGCCAGACATTAATTGCCCAGACCTATTTGTAGTTTTAATGCTAACATATATGCATTTATTTAGAATCGGAATCACGAATGTCAATGTCAATCAGTAATTCACATGTACATATAACATACTTATGTATTTTAGAAATGTAGAAACGTTTTAAATTTTCTCGTTGTATAAAAATAATATTTAATTGGATGCTGTATATTTAGAATGTTACAATAAATAAATGGATCGTTTTCATGATCAAAGTTAAAAGATATTCCGTATTTGGTTAGTTTTCTGTGTAAATCATTATTACGGCAATTCTCTTGGTAAAAACTTGGAACAATTATCAAGCAAATAGTCACGTCAAACACCTGAGTAAATACTGAATTCATAATATAGACTCTATATTTTTCACGACAGATTTCAATCTCACTATTTACTAATCAAAATTACACAAAAACGAAAGCTGGAACAAATTGACATTACTTGCTTTCAATATTTGATATAGTGCGCATGTAAAACTGACGTCATGCACGCAGTATGAAACATTATCTTTTATCTTCCATTTTTAAAATTTCTTAACTTGAAATTATGGACACAAAATTTACCAGCGAAGTAAGAAAAAAATTCACCCATTTTATATTTTCATTGAAGTTGTTGCATTTATCAAATAGGAAATGGCCGTGGAAAAGACTTACGCAAATGGTTCGTTGATTTGAAAAGAAACTAATAGACTAGTAGCATAAATATCATTAAAACTAATTGTACATCTTTCCTATTTAAAACAGGCTTATTTAACAACAATATCATTCTTCATCGTCATAATATTGAAATTTTCCCTTCAAACGATACCTCTCCGGAGTTCCGGGAGACACAATTTCATTGACTCCTCAAAGAGATTTTTGGATATTGAAAATTTTCGGTGGCTAATGAACAACCAATCTGCATGTAAGAAAGAAGTTGGCACTTCCAAGTTGATGGTAACATTAGTTCATACTGCGAGAGATCACTTTCTTGAAAGAAAAGCAATTAGGGAGACATGGGGTTCATTGAAATCGTATAAGGATTGGAGTACAAGAGTTATTTTTCTTCTTGGAGAACCTTCATCATCAAAGGATCTATTAGCGGACGATATAACTAGCGAGTTTACGAATTATGGAGATATGGTTATGGGAAACTTTCAAGATACATACAGGTATATTGTAGACACTCAATGTTCAAAATATAGACTGTGCATAGTAGACGGACTTTTTAAAATAAATTTAAAATACAGGAACTTAACATACAAACATTTGTCGGGCTATAAGTGGATTTTGGAATACTGTCCTGATGCAACTTTCGTTTGGAAGATTGATGATGACATTTTCATCGATCCGATTACGTTAGTCAATTGGCGAAATAAAGAAATTATTAATGAAAAGTCTTCCACAAAAATGCTTGACTTTTACTGTTCAATGATGACCCACGCGGAGCCTCAAAGAAATACCAGTTCAAAATGGTTCGTGTCCAAGGACATGTGGCCAGCTAATAAATATCCTACTTATTGTAGCGGTTGGGCGTATGGAATCAGTATGCCTTGGATTAAAAAGATTTACGATGTTAGTAAATCTGTAGATAAGAGTTTATGGATTGACGATTTGTTCGTGACAGGCATTCTTGTTAAATTAGTACATGAAATACAACAAGATTCTCCCTTTGTTAAAAATATTTGGCAAGATGTAACCTTTGACTATGATCCATTCAAAACAACGTTTTGCCACGATAATGGCTTGACCCAGAAACTAGATGTACCACGCAAACGTATAGCTTTTGGGGCAGTGGGTCGGTTACTTAGAGGAGATACATTGTTGCGTGAAACTAGATGCATATGGAATAATATTATTGAAAAAATAAAGAAATAATCAAAGATGTGTAAAATTGAATTGATCATTAAATTGAAACGTTTCCTTATAAAAACATGCACGTGACACGGTTTTTTTAAATTTTGAGTACAAAAACTTTGCTCCTATCGTTTTCTTGGTCGATTAACCTTTTGGGCAAATGGCAATTTAATTAATTATACTCCACTAAACAACTGCAGAATTTCAATATGAAAATATGAATGCACAAAGCTTCAAGGTACACGCTTACCACATTTTACAAAATCATAAGTTGCTGATTGTCATTTCATGGAAGGGGTTACTATAAAAACATTACTGTTTAATCTTTGGATTTATTTTTAGCAGAGAACAAAGTATAAAACAGGAGTAGGGCAAAATTTATCCCAATAATAACTTTTTAATAACAAGATACAAGATTAATTATTGCCGCAGTTTCGATTTTAGGACTGATTTGATGCTGTGATTTATAACTGATAATCAACTTCGGTTACAATTTTTCAATGGATTGCTCGGTGTGCTGTAACGATATGCTATGTGAAACGAGCACACCTGCGAAGGTGCAACGAACTGGAATAATTAGTTCCAAAGGCACTTCAAGTGAAATATGTTGCACTCCTTGTGGACACATTTTCCACAAGAAATGTTTATTAGAATGGTTTGAAAAAGAGAAGTATGTTTTTTAATCTATAAAAGATATTACAAACATAATATAATATTACATCTTGCTGTGTCCCTAACTTGCGCTTTATTATTATATAGGGGAAAAAGTACGAGTTGGTTAACAGGGAGCGCTTCAAATGGAACATGTCCAACTTGTAGACGGGTAATACTTGTGAGCGCTTTATACCCATTATATTTTCCAACGGACTCGCGAACTAGTACTCAAAGTACTCAGTAGTCATCATCATCGACGTCACAGAATCCCTCCCCAAAACCGGC